>JAXQQM020072937.1:0-98380 GCA_034641835.2 Pinus albicaulis
ACATGAGCTGACTACATCTCAGATGTAATAACATTATGAGAACGTTAAAATTAATCAATTATAAAATATTTAAATAATATTAACTTTAACTAAACCGAGAGGCTAAAAGTCCCATTTAATACATACATGTTTTCAAGAATTTCACCAATTTATTGCAATACCTAATGCTAATAAAATACAGCTAATATTAAATTAATGTGACACCATACTTATGTTGAGAGCAACAAACAATGAAGCAGATTGAAAGAATCACATCAACACATAAGAAACACACATAGAGACAACAAATGTAAGTGGAAACCCATAAAGGGAGAAAACCACATCTTATTATTGTTGTGATGCAAAGGCAAGCTCCAACTCCCTCTCACCACTGTTTTTCTGTAGGCACCAACCTACAGGAGGCTCCAACCTCAATTCTGCAAGCTACAACTTGCAAGGAAGCACCAACTCCATTCAATTTTCTGCAGGCACCAACCTACAGGAGGCTCCAACCTCATTCAGCTACAACTGACAGCTATCAAGCTACAACTTGATAGGGAAGCTCCAACTTCACACTATCAAACTGCATTTTGCCGATTTACGTATATCAAATTTATGTTCTGTAGTTTCGGTTTCTCATTTTTCTTTTAATCTTCTTCCCTACCTTCCACTGTTTTTCTATATATATTACACTTTAACCTTTTTTTTGTTTATCAAGATGATATTATTTATAGATTTCCTCACATGGTTGTTTGTATTCTACTTGGAATTCGAAATGGACAGTCATGTCTCTTTTCCTTCTGCCTTCTCACTCCTTTTATCTGCTTACTTAGAAAATGTAAATGTAGGTATCAATTTAACATTACAGTGGGATTTTTTTTTTTTTTCTCGGAGACTTGCCAATGCATCACAAACAATAAAAACAATTAAAACATTTGCATTCGAATTACAAAGTGAATTCCAGCTCACTCATTCACCCTCTTGGCTAGCTGCGCATTTGTCTTTTCTTTGACTGTGTTTTGTCTTTTTCTGTGATTGTGTTTTAACTCTTTTCTGCTCTGTATTCTATTTTGTCCTCTACTGTGGTGTAATTGCTGTATATATGTTATGTTGATTTTATACGTTGTTTTGTAAGGCCATGGATTACTACTTGTAGCTAGTGTCTTGTTGATGTGGAACATTCCGCAAGAGGAACATATCACACCACACACAGACACAAAGCCATCTTCCGTCAAGCCGAGGCATACAGAAAGCCCTGGCTGCATCACACGACACTTTTTAATACAACTAACAACTTTGATGTCACAGTGCCTCCACTTATATCTTATGGACCTTTACATTAGGGACCATATAGATCCCTGTGATATTTAATCACATACATAACATTCATTATATGCACACCATAGTATCTCAACACATATAATATATGAAATTCGTCCATATGAATAACCCGGCATCCGCATATTTAAATTATATTATAATTAATCAAATGTCAAGACCGTGGTAATATATAATATAATTACGAGTTCAACTTTATTGTCGAACATGATCCCCAAGGTTGCTGCCTTATATTAATACCCGGAGTCCTTTGCACATATCTCCGACTTTTATATTACTTCCGGACCTTATATTAAGACCATAAAACGTCGAAAACCATAATTAAACCAATTCATTTATATATATGACTCTGCCAGGCCCCACAATTCAGTCAAACAACCAATCCACAGAACGCACCATACCTGGCTTAATCTCTGTGTGCTTTTATTAAACCTCGCGCATCTTCGTTTAATGATCTCCGTCCAATGCTCCTCCGCCAGATCGACGGTTTATATCCATTTTGCTCGGTGTCTTTGGTCGGTGTATAACGCGCAAAATTTCAAGTTTAACGGTGGCTTCCAATAACACCTATGCCACGTGTCACGAAGTCTATGGAATCGCTGCGATTTCTGCAAAACCACCTTACAGTCGAAAGGTGGTGCAGAATTGGGAAATCCGCCTTCGTGAACCCGCTCGTGGTTTCAGTCCCCTCATGGTTCCTCCGGTCAAGGTTCTGGTTCTCCTTTATTATTTATATATTTTGTTATGACTATGGTTATGCCTCCATTCATACTGTGCATTTGACTATGGTTCCACCTCCAACGCAAAGTTCCACCATTCATATGACTATTAAAAAAAATCTGGAAATGTGTTATGTGTAGCGCCTGGCTGTATAACAGATTCTGCATCCTCCATCTCGGTAGGCGATTCCCAGAATAATATTTGTGTTATATTAACTGTTTAACTCTGGTTGGAGTGTGCGATTCCCGGAATGAGGTTCTGTATTATGTGCATTATATTGCCGCTTGAGTTAAGCGATTCCCAGAATTTTCTGCTCTGCCACTACTTGTGATAACGACTATGCCTCTGTTATATTTGCTTCTTCCTCTGCCTGTCTCTGCTTCAGCGCTGCCTCCTTTGCCATCGATGACAAAATTTCCAACAGTCTCCCCCTTTGGCATTGATGGAAATATACTTCTTCTGTTTGTCTGTTAGAATCCTTTCTTCTGTTGCTCGCTCTTCCTGTTTGCCTCCTCTTCCTCCTGTTGTTTGTTCTTCCTCCCCCTTTGACATCAATGGCAAAGGGTTGATACCATGCTGCTCCAGATTGATGTATAAAACTTGTTGAGAGAACACTTTGAAGATTATTCAACTTGAATATACGTTTTGTCTCTGTCTGATATAGTGAGCCAATATATGTTTATAGCTGTGTTCCATCTGTAGTGCATGTTGTTTGTAGTCTGTGCTAGATTGCAGACAAGGATGATGCACTTAACGACTGAAAGGTCCTTATTTCTTTTTCATGCTGAATGCTGATAATACTAATAATGTCGATCCTGTGGACCTGTTTTATGATTCCCTTGCTTGATGATTTCCTTTAGGAATGATGTTTTCATTTCTGTTCTCCCCCTGAAACTGTGCTTTCTCTTCATATTAGAGAATAGTATCTACAGATACTACCCCTAGTTTGTCTCTCAAGTATTCGAATGGTTCTCTTGCAAGTGGTTTAGTAAATATATCTGCTCTCTATTCTTTTGTTGGTACATAGTCCAGTTTTACTATCTTCTGAGCCACTTGTTCTCGGAGGAAATGATACTTGATTGGTATATGTTTAGCTTTTGAGTGAAGTACAGGATTTTTAGATATACTTATAGCACTTGTATTATCACATTTGATTGAAATAGGCTCATCAATGCTTACCTTCATGTCTTGAAGAGTTTGCTTCATCCACATGACTTGTGTTCAACATGCTGCTGCTGCTATATATTTTGCTTCAGCTGTAGATAGAGAGATGGATGTTTGTTTCTTGCTTAACCATGCAACTAGGCTTTCTCCTAGATAGAATGCACCTCCACTTGTACTTTTTCTATCATCCACACAGTTGGCCCAATCTGCATCTGTGTATTCTATTAAAATGAAGCTTTTTCCTTTAGGATACCAAAGCCCATACTGTGTAGTTCCTTGTAGATATTTGAATATTCTTTTGACTGCAAGAAGATGATTTTGTTTAGGTGCGGCTTGATATCTAGCCACTAGTCCTACTACTAGCATGATGTCTGGTCTTGAAGATGTCAAATACAATAGGCTTCCTATCATGGATCTGTAGAGTTTTTGGTCTACATCTGCAGACCCATCATCGGCACACAGCTTGCATCCCGTGATCATGGGGGTAGTCACCGGTTTGCAGTCCTCCATTTTGAATCTTTTCAGCATTTCTTTTAAGTATTTTTCTTGAGAGATGAATGTGCCTGTGTTCTTTTGTTGAATTTGCAGTCCCAAGTAGAAACTGAGTTCTCCAATCATAGACATTTCAAACTCTGTTTTCATCTCATTAGCAAACCCTTTTGCTAGTTCATCTTTGTTGCTTCCAAACATAATATCATCAACATACACTACAACAATCAGGAGTTCATTTTCATGGGCTTTTATATATAGATTGTTGTCTACTCCACCTCTCTTAAAACCATGTTTTTGCAAATATTTATCCAGTCTTGAGGACCAAGCACGAGGAGCCTGTTTCAGTCCATATAGGGCCTTCTTCAGTCTACACACATAGTCTTCTTTTTCTGTCAATGAGAAGCCTTCTGGTTGTTTCATGTAGACTGCCTATGACATTTTTCTCAGCAGGTCTAGGAACTAGTTCCCAGGTATTGTTCTTTTCAATTTGTTCTAATTCTTCATTCATTTCTTTTACCCAAGACTTGTCCTTGTTGGCTTCTTCAAATTTCTTTGGGTCTATTTGTGACAGCATGGCTATGTATACCTCCTCAGTTTGTTCTGTTAGCTGCCTTCTTGTCTGGACCCCTGCTTCCTTGTCTCCTATGATCTGATCTTCAAGATGATTCTTCTGAGTGTATCTTGAGGGGGTTTTCGAGCTCAGCTCTGCATCTGTTGTCTTTCTTGTTTCATCATCACTCTGGTCTTCCTCTTCATGGTTTTTTGATGGACTGCAGCAGTCTGTATTTCTTGTATTGTTTGGAAGTTCTTCATCAAATCTCACATCAATACATTCAATTATTTTTCGAAGAGTCTTGTTGTAGCACCTGTACCCTTTACTTTTGGAAGCATATCCTAGAAAAATCCCTTCATCTGCTCTTGCATCAAATTTCCCAAGGTTTTCATCATTATTCTTTATGTAACACATGCTACCAAAGACTCTGAAATGTTTTATTGAAGCTGGCTTTCCATGCCATAGTTCATATGGAGTCTTGTCACTGCTTGGCCTTAAGTGAGCTTTATTAAGGATATGTACTGCTGTGTGTACTGCTTCTGCCTAGAAGGTTTGAGCAATATTATTCTCTTGCATCATAGCTCTGGCTATTTGTTGTACAGACCTGTTTTGTCTCTCTGCTACTCCATTCTGCTGAGGTGTCCCTGCAATAGTAAATTGTTGCTTTATTCCATGTTCATTACATAGGTCTGCAAAGTCATAATCTGTGAATTCTCCTCCTCTGTCTGATCTGATACATTTCAGCTTGCATCCGGTTTGATTTTCTGCTAATGCTCTGAATATCTTAAATTTTTCCAATGCTTCTGATTTATTTTTGAGAAAGGCAACCCATGTCATTCTGGAGAAGTCATCTATTATCAGCATGAAATAGGATTCTCCACTTGGTGTTCTAGTTCTAGCAGGTTCACACAGGTCCGTGTGCACAAGCTGGAGTGGTCTTCTTGTTGACAACTCCTCTTTAGATTTAAAGGATGTGCGAGTCTGTTTCCCTAATTGACAAGATTTGCATATAGTATTTGAAGGCCTTTTTATTTCTGGCATGTCTTTGACAGCTTTCTTCTTGCTCAATTTGATGATATGGTCAAAGCTGAGATGTCCCAATCTCCTATGCCACAACCATGACTCCTCAAGTTTGCTAAGATGGCAGGCTTCATCCTCCTCTTTCACTATGTACACATTACTCTCTGTTCGAACACCTTTGAGCAGAGTCTTTCCTGTTGTGCTTGATCTGACTTCACAATCTTGAGCTCTAAAGAGAACTTCACAGCCTTTGTCACACATCTGACTGACACTTAATAAATTTTCTTTCAGCCCATCTACAAATAGTACATCTTGGGCCTTTCCTCTGCCATTGTCTATGCTAACTGAGCCTTTTCCTTTTATTTTTCCTGATTTATCATTGCCAAAGGTAACATTTCCAGATTTCTTTTCATTAAGATTTATAAACTTGCTTTTGTCTCCTGTCATATGTTTAGAGCACCCACTGTCCAAATACCATTGACTCTTCAAATCTTGAGCAGTTAAAGCCAAGTCACATTTATTCACCTTCTTTATCCACTGGAGGCCCCCTTTTATTTGATGTCTTTTGTGAGGTGATGAATTATATCTTCTTAAAGAACACTTGGAAGGCATATGTCCAACTTGATTTCCTATACAACATTTGATCATAGTGTTTGCAGAACTGTCAGTATGAACAAAATTCCTTTGAATCATAAACCTCCTTGAGGTATTGAACATCAATCTTTGTTCATATTTTCTACATTCAATAATTTTATGGCCAAATTCCTTACAATAGAAGCAATAACCATAGAAATTAATTTCATACCTGATGTAAGGTTGTCTCTTCCATTTGTTTGTTTGGTGCAGTCTCTTCAATGCTTGCATCTTTTGCTGTTCTGAATCACTCCTCCTTGTATGACAATATGCTGTAATGTGTCCCAGCTTGTGGTAGACATAACAGGTGGCATTCTTCATTGGAGGGAAGAATCTCCTTTGATGGCTTCCAAACTTGACAAACTTAGGAGTATATGACCCTTTTTCTATTGTCTGAGTATTTCTTTCATTCTTTGCTATTTGAGAATTCTTCTGATCTCTGTCATCCTTATTACATGTTTCTTATTTTGTAGGAATTCCCTGATCTGCTTCATCAGTCTTCTTAGCTTTTACAAAAATTATATTTTTGGTGTCCTTTACTTTGCCTTTACTTGATTCTCCTTCGTAGCCTATTCCAGTTTTTACCAAGGGAGATCTTTGAGCATCCAAAATTTCATCTAATTTACTAGATCTTGTTGTTTGAGAAGAGTTTATATACACTTTCTGTTGGGCACTTTCTAATTTCTTTCTCAGACATACAATTTCTTCTTCTAGCTTCTCTTGTTCTTTAGTTTTATCCTTGATTTGTTTAAGCAACATATCTTCTATCTTCTTGGCTTCTTCAAGCTTTACCTTCAGCTGCATGAGGATTTCTGAATTTTGTTCTTCTTTCACATATTTGAGGAGGATCTCTTTTTGTTTTCAGCATTTTAGTTTGAGTCTGTCAATCTCCTCCAGTGCACTTCTTAGCTCCCCCTCAAGGTCGACTTCCCTTTCTTCTTCTTCATCTTCTAGCAGGAGTCCTTCAAAATCTTCTATGGCCATCAATAAGAATTCTGAGGTTCCTTCTTCTCCTAAGGATTCATCTGAGTGTTCAGATGTACTGCTATCTTGTTGAGCATAGAAGGATTTTCTGTTGAACTTATTTCCTTTCTGCCAGTTTTTTGATTTATTTCTCTCTTACTCTTGAGCCTGATTTCTTGCTTTCTTGTGAGGACACTTAGAAGCATAGCGTCCAACTTTTCCACAGTTAAATCATTTGAAAGGAAGTTTACCTTTGTATTTACTTGAGCCTCTATCCAATTTCTTGACAAAATTTTCCTCTTCTTCATCCGAGCAAGAGCATATGTCTCCCTCTTCTTCTTTCTTCTTTTCTGTTTTGAAGGCTGCCTCCCTTGTACTTGGATTCTTCTGTGGGAGCCTCATTTCATAGGCTGTTAGATTTCCAAGTAGCTGGTTCATGGTCAAGGTCTCCCAATCAACTGTTTCTTCTATTGCAGACACCTTTGGATTAAATCTGGATGGAAGAGATCTTAGAATTTTTTGTACAATTATACTTTCTGGCATTTTTTCTCCAAGAGCTTTCATATTATTA
The DNA here is from genome assembly GCA_034641835.2 of Pinus albicaulis. NCBI lineage: Eukaryota > Viridiplantae > Streptophyta > Pinopsida > Pinales > Pinaceae > Pinus > Pinus albicaulis. Next base: position 7,434 of record JAXQQM020072937.1, read on the forward strand.
ATAATTTCTGCAGCTTTTAGGAAGAAACTGGCAATGTCTTCATCATCATTCATTTTTAAGTTTTCAAACTAGGCTCTATAGACTTGAATTTTGGCAGACTTTACCTTCTTGTCTCCCTCATGGATGTTTTCCAGAGTATCCCACATTTCTTTGGCAGTGTCTTTGTGCATCACTTTGATGAACTCTACTTCACACAATCCATTCAAGATGGCATTCATAGCTTTTGTGTTAGCTGAAAAATCTTGTTTTGTTTCTTTCTCTATGTCAGTTGCCTTTGGGGCATATCCTAATTCCACAGCAGCCCAGACTTCTATTCCTAGAGACATTATGTATGTTCTCATTCTGATTTTCCAGAAAGCATAATTTTCACCAGTGAAGAAAGGGGCTTTATTGGTTGAGCATCCTTCTTTACTAGCCATCTTGGGAACCTAGGATCTCATTTTAGTTGTTAGACTGGTACAAAGGGACCTGCTCTGATACCAATTGTTGAATCTTTAAGTAAACTAAGAGGGGGGTGAATCAGTTTAATACATACATAAGCTTTTCAAGAATTTCACCAATTTATTTACAGCTTAATTTGTGAACAGTCTTAAAATGTTGTAGCCAATATTAAATTAATGTGACACCACACTTATATTGAGAGCAGCAAACAATTAAGCAGATTGAAAGAATCACATCAACACATAAGAAACACACACAGAGACAACAGATGTAAGTGGAAACCCATAAAGGGAGAAAACCACATCCTATTATTGTTGTGATGCAAAGGCAAGCTCCAACTCCCTCTCACCACTGTTTTCTGCAGGCACCAACCTACAGGAGGCTCTATCCTCAATTCTGCAAGCTACAACTTTCAAGGAAGCACCAACTCCCTTCAATTTTATGCAGGCACCAACCTATAGGAGGCTCCAACCTCAGTCAGCTACAACTGACAGCTATCAAGCCGCAACTTGATAGGGAAGCTCCAACTTCCTCAATTTATCAAACTGAATCTTTGTTGATTTACCTCAGATATCAGCTCTGTTCTATAGTTTCTCTTTCTGCTCTTCTTTTCTTAGTCTTCTCTTCCTCACTCTTCTGTACTCTGCCTTTTCTATATTTACACTCTCTAACCTTTTTTTTTTTTTTTGCTTATCAAGATGATATTATTTATAGATTTCCTCACATGACTGTTTGTATTCTACTTGGAATTCGAAATGGATAGTCATGTCTCTTTTCCTTCTGCCTTCTCACTCCTTTTATCTACTTACTTAGAAAATGTAACTGTAGGTATCAATTTAACATTACAGTGGGAATTTCTTTTTTTTTTTCTCGGAGACTTGCCAATGCATCACAAACAATAAAAACAATAAAAACATTTACATTCGAATTACAAAGTGAATTCCAGCTCACTCATTCACCCTCTTGGCTAGCTGCGCATTTGTCTTTTCTTTGACTATGTTTTGTCTTTTTCTGTGATTGTGTTTTAACTCTTTTATGCTCTGTATCCTATTCTTTCCTCTACTGTGGTGTAATTGCTGTATACATGTAGCAGTGCTTTTATATCAGTGCCTTTTAGAAAAATACGTGACTGCTGACTTGTAGCAAGTGTCTTGTTGATGTGGAACATTTCGCAAGCGGAATGGACATCACAATCATTGTATATTAAAATCACCCTCCCGTCAAGATGAGGCATATATATAAAGCCCACGGACCACACGACACTTTTTAATACAATCGCAACAACTTTACGTTTTATGCGCTCCACTTATATAACATGGACCTTTGGTGATTAGAACTATATTAATAGACCCTCGGCATATTTAATCACATATGCATATTCCATTATATGCACACCATAGTATCTCATCACATATAATATATGAAATTCGTCCATATGAATAACCCGACATCCGCATATTTAAATTATATTATAATTAATCAAATGTCAAGACCGTGGTAATATATAATATAATTACGAGTTCAACTTTATTGTCGAACATGATCACCAAGGTTGCCGCCTTATATTAATACCCGGAGTCCATTGCACGTATCTCCGACTTTTATATTACCTCCAGACCTTATATTAAGACCATAAAACGTTGAAAACCATAATTAAACCAATTCATTTATATATATGACTCCGCCAGGCCCCACAATTCAGTCAAACAACCAATCCACGGAACGCACCGTACCTGGCTTAATCTCTGTGCGCTTTTATTAAACCTCGCGCATCTTCATTTAATGATCTCCGTCCGATGCTCCTCCGCCAGAACGACGGTTTATATCCATTTCGCTCGGCGTCTTTGGTCGGTGTATAACGCGCGAAATTGCAAGTTAAACGGTGGCTTCCAATACCGCCTATGCCACGTGTCACGAAGTCTATGGAATCACTGCGATTTCTGCAAAACCACCTTACGGTCGAAAGGTGGTGTGGAATTGGGAAATCCGCCTCCGTGAACCCGCTCGTGGTTTCAGTCCCCTCATGGTTCCTCCGGTCAAGGTTCCGGTTCTCCTTTATTATTTATATATTTTGTTACGACTATGGTTCTGCCTCCATTCATACTGCGCATTTGACTATGGTTCCACCTCCAACGCAGAGTTCCACCATTCAAATGACTATTAAAAAAATCCGGAAATGTGTTATGTGTAACGCTCGGCTGTATAACAGATTCTGCATCCTCCATCTGGGTAGGCGATTCCCGGAATAATATTTGTGTTATATTAACTGTTTAACTCCGGTTGGAGTGTGCGATTCCCGGAATGAGGTTCTGTATTATGTGCATTATATTGCCGCTTGAGTTAAGCGATTCCCGGAATTTTCTGCTCTGCCACTGCTTGTGATAACGGCTCTGCCTCTGTTATATTTGCTTCTTCCTTTGCCTGTCTCTGCTTCAGCGCTGCCTCCTTTGCCATCAATGACAACATTTCCAACAATATGAGTGATCCAGTGGAATCCCATAATCGCGTGACATAGGGTCAATATATGGCCACTCCTTTCCAACTTTCCAAACACACGTTGACTGAATAAGGCCATTAACATCTTAACCATATGGGCCCGCAAAAATATAGGCATATAATACTTATAACCCATAGCTACTTTGATCGAACTTGTTGACAGGTCTGTTACCAGACCAAAAGGAATATTACAACGCATCCTAGTTTTTGTGGACTCATGGGAATATACAATTGATTTTTTAGTTATTAAACCAAAGAATAGGATGGACGGACACCCATGATGAGGAGTGATTTAAAGAAAGAAAGAAAAAACAAAGCAGACACCGGATTGGGTAGTGCAAAGGACCGATAGGGGCTCACTATTCATATGGTGAGGCTCTCAGGGGACTCGACCGAAGCATACAGGTCGAGGGACTCATCATTCATACTATGAGGGAGAGGCTTAGCCGCTTCACCAACGGGAGAGAGCATGTCCTGAGCGCTATGTATTATATACGCTTATGATCCCAAAAGGGACTGCCTTACTTTCATAAGAGAAAGGACTAGATCTATTTACATTCTAGACGAGCTAACCGGCTGGTTAGCTTGCGGGGAGCTGGAGGAGCTGGATCGGGATATCAATGCTTATATACGTTACACCCAGAGCTGGTGTTTTTGAGTGATAGATGGATGCTTACTTGCTGGAATCTCTAGTTGCTCTTGTGTATTTATTGCTAGATTGGTCACACAAACCTGCCCACCAACAACCATAGCCCTTGGGAACCAGGACTAATAGAGCCCCTTGAGCAAAAGAGGGTAACATCTATTATTTGGTAGGCCGGTTGAATAGCGTGGTCGTAACATCTATTATTTGATTGATACTCAAGTATCCTTTTGGTTGGCAATAGCCGATGCTTACATAGGTTTTCAGACATGCAACATGACCATTTCAAAGGAGATTCTATAAAAATCATTATCATTTACTTGCCTGCAAAACCTAGTCTACCCACGGTAAACATTCACAAGCATCCACATACATATTGGGAGAAAAATATTCGTCCACCTCTGACATTAGTTGATGCTCTTGAATTTAAGGATCAAACTGAAGATGATATAATCAATAACTTCATGATCCATCCATCTATGTGTAGAAACTTGAAATGCCAAATGTTAAAAATAGTTCTTGAAGATGAAACACAAGAAGATCCCTTGGCAGATATTTATGATCAGCATATACCCACAACCACTATATGTAATAGCATACCCACTGAAATTGAGCCAGGGAAAATTTTAAATATTAATGGAAATTTGGATAGTAACCAAAAACAAAGGCTCATAAAGGTTCTACAGAAGTATCAGGGGGAATTTTCTTGGAACTACCCAGACATGAAGGGTATAGACCCTCAGTTATGCACCCATCACATCTATACTGACAAGGAGGCTTGTCCTATTCAGCAACCTCAGTGGAGGCTCAATCCCCATCTAAAAGACATTGTAAAAGATGAGCTACAGAAGCTGCTGGATGTAAATTTCATTTATCCCATCTCGGACAGCGAATGGGTCTCCCCTTTAGTAGTCGTTCCTAAAAGGAACGGGAAATGGAGAATCTATGTGGATTAAAAAGTACTAAATAAAGCAACACATAAGGACCACTTCCCCCTTCCTTTTATTGACCAATTCCTCAACACATTGGTAGGAAAGAGATTTTTTTCCTTTCTTGATGGGTTCAGCGATTACAATCAAATCCAGATAGCCCCCGAAGAGCAGGATAAAACAACTTTTACCTACCCATGGGTTACATTCGCCTACCGGGTACTACCATTTGGATTATGAAATGCCCCAACAACCTTCCAAAGAGCCATCCTGAGCATTTTTCTGATCTAATAAATGAGGGAATTGAAATTTACATGGATGAATTCACCCCGTACGGTAATGACTTTGATCAAGCATTAGAAACACTAGAAAGGTATTGGAACGATGTATTGCCACTAGGTTATGTTTAAGAAATAAGAAATGCCACATGATTATGAATGAAGGAGTAATCCTAGGACACTACATCTCTGCAGATGGAATACAGGTAGACCCGAAAAAAATAGAAGTAATTCTTTTATTAGCCACACCTTGTATGCAGATAGAAGTACACAGTTTTCTTGGATATTCAGGTTATTATCGCAATTTTATAAAAAAAAAGTCACAAATTGCCACACCCTTGTATGCATTAACTAGAAGTTTTGAACTTAATTGGTCTGACAAAAGTGGCACTGCTTTTATAGACTTAAAGAAACTGGTCTTGACGACACCAATTCTACGTAGTCCTAACTGGAAGCTTCCCTTTCACGTTTCTTCAGATGCATCTGATACAGGGATAGGGGTAGTTCTTGGTCAAGAAGAGGAAAAAAATCCCTATGCCATTTATTATATCAGCAAAAATCTCACTCCTGCTGAAATAAACTATATAGTGACTGAAAAATAATTCTTGGCTGTCATTTATGATATCAATAAATTTAGGCATTATATAATGGGCTATCAAGTACTTCTGTATACTGATCACTCTGCCATTGGGTATCTAGCTAATAAACCAATCACAAATGGGAGAATAACTCATTGTTTGTTGCTTTTGTAGGAATTTCATATAACTATCAAAGACCATCCAGGGAAGGAGAATGTGGTTGCAGACTTCCTATCCAAGGTTCTGAAGACAGATGACACACTAGCAGTGGACGATTAGTATCTTGACGAACATCTATTCGCCGTAGCAGTAAAAATGCCATGGTACGCAAATGTAACAAACTATTTGGAAGTTGGAAAGTTTCCCAGACATTTGACATCAAGGGAACAGAAACTAATTGTACAACATAGTGCTAGGTTCTCTTGGATCAGTGGATACATCTTTCATATAGGGGCTGACATGCATATACGTAGATGCATCTAGGAATATGAGATTTATGACATCCTACGGGCCTGTCACGATGAACCTTGTGGTGTCCATTTCGTAGATTGCAAAATGGGGCATAAAATATTACAATTGGGTTATTATTAGCCCACGATTTTTAAACATGAAAAACATATGTCCAAGCCTGCAATAGTTGCCAAAGAATGGGTTGCTTGGGCCAAGATGATTAAATTCCACTACAACCACAATTGGTAGTAGAATAGTTCGAACAATGGGCACTAGACTTCATTGGAACATTCAACCCGCCATCGAATAAGAAAACCTACATACTGGTTGCCACGGATTACGTAACAAAGTGGGTAGAAACGGTGGCCTTATCAAGAGCCATGGAAGAATCTGTAATTAACTTCCTTTTTGAGCTATTTGTGTGATATGGTTTACCATGGGAAGTGATAACTAATGGAGGGGAAAATTTTGTGGGTAATAAAATTACAGCCACCTTGAAGAATCACTATATCATCCATAGAGTCACATCTCCTTACCACCCGCAGGTAAACGGGCAGGTTGAAAGTACCAACAAATTCCATGAGGCAATTCTTACTAAAATAGTATCAGCACATCGCTGAGACTAGGCCACTAGAGTACCAGAGGCCTTTTGGGCTTACCACACAACATCGCGAAACACCACTGGATATTCTATATATCATCTAGTATTCGGGAGAGAGCCTATTTTTCCTATTGAATTCGAGGTAAAGACTCTAAGGACATCCCATGAGGTAGGGCTGGACTTGACGGAGGCCCAAATTAAAAGACTCCAGCAAATAAATGAGCTAGACAAAATACGGCTACTAGCCCTGCAGCGCACAACAATCATACAACAACAGTGAGCCAAGTGGCATGACAACCTCATAAAAAGGAAAATGTTCCAGAAAGGATATTGGGCACTCCTTTATGACTCCAGATTCCAATATTTTCCAGGGAAGTTGCAAACAAGGTGGATTGGTCCATACGAAATTCAAGTACGCAACAAAGGTACCCTCACCTTGACCAACATAGATGGGTCTGGTTTTGCATTTTGAGTCAATGGGCACAGAGTGCGCCTCTATCACAAACCTCTTACAAAATAGTCTTTCTACCAGCAGGTAGCAACGATCCTACTATCCAAATCCTAGCAGAAGGGGGTGACAACCCCATAACTTTAAATATATAAAGAGCTTACTGTTTATTTTTGTAAATACTGTATATAATTCCCCTATTTTTTTTTTTACTTTGTTGTACATTCTTCATATTCACAATAATATCCTTTTTCCTCATCACCCTTTGCGTTTTTATTTGTTGTTCAAATCTTTGAACAACTGTTGTTCAATCGGATTGAACATCCTTTTTTTTGCATGTTTAATTTTTTTGTTCAAATCTTTGAATGGCTACTATTCAACCCAATTGAATAGCTATTGTTCAATCAAATTGAAAAGCCGTGTTTTTGCGTTTTTCGTTGCTATTAAATCAGATTGAACAACCTTGTTTTTTTCTTTCTTTTACTGTTCAAATCTTCGAACAACTGTTGTTCAATCCAATTGAATAGCTGCTATTCAACTGAATTGAACAACCGTGTTTTTTTTGCGTTTATTTGATGTTCAAATATTTGAATGGCTGCTCTTCAATCCAATTGAACAGTTGCTGTTCAATCAAATTTAACAACCATGTTTTTTGCGGTTTTTTCTGTTCAAATCTTTGAACATCTTCTATTCAATCCAATTGAACAACTATTGTTCAATCAAATTAAACAACGTTATTTTTGCGTGTTTACTTTTGTTGTTCAATCCCATCGAATAGATGTTGTTCAAATGAATTGAACAGCTGATGTTTTCTCCCATCTTTTAGCATGATTTTTTCTTTCTTTCTTTTTTTGATGACCTCTCCTCATTCCACACCCCAATTATTAAACACATTTCTGAGTGAAAATTGGCACCTGAAGAGGAGAAAAGCAACAACATTTCTAATATGATGATCCTTTGGAAATTTAAATGGAAATATTTACTCTGGAAGCTGACATGGTACATCTATGCAATGAACGACTAACACATCTCCTATTCAAATATGTTATCACACAATACATAGTCTTATAACCATATATCTTTCTACACTCTCGATTAGTATTTCCCTTCGACATAAGGATTTAGGAATAAGGAGTATTAATTGTATTGGCACTATTTTTACTTCTCACACCATCCCTAAATTTTAAGGAGTTAATAAGCCCCCCTTCATATATAAAGAATAAATACTATGCTGGCATGAAATTTTTTAAGAGAGAATAGGGGGTCTCACTACAAGCCAACCTACCATGATCATAAGGGTTTAGCAGGTGACATGCCCATAATGGCCAACACACCAGGGTAATGACCTTCTCAACTGCTTGAAGGACATGAGGGCTCATCACGAGCCAACTTGATCACTATGTTACAATCCCAGTGAATGGCACTGTGACTATTTGGCTACCACACCAGCACAATGGTCTTTTCATAAAAAAATGCCTACTTTTCAAAAAGAAGTACTATGTCTATATGCAAATTTTTAAGAGAGAATATGGGGTCTCATCACAATCCAACCTACATGATCATAATATTTTACCAGGTGACATGCCCACAATGGACAACACACCAAGGTAATGACCTTCTGAATTTCTTGAAGGACAGGAGGTCTCATCATGAGCCGACCTGATCACTTTGTTATAAATCTAGTGAGTGGCACCTTGACTATCTGGCCACCACATCAGCATGGTGATCTCTCCATAAAATTGGAAAAATAACTACTTGTAAATAAGGGATTATGGCTCATTCTTCGGGTTAAAATAGCAACCATGTTAAGGCTATGAACACCTGCTGGTAGCAGTGGCTCTGCTTGTGGTATGAAAGTATGTTTCAATGATATCCAATTACTCTTACATATACCTTATCTCTTATTTTATTCCATTCCCAAGATAAAACCGCTACTCGAATTAGTGATAATACTATTTTACCACATAATTAACTATAAATAAACTATGCTTTCATGTTTTAATTCCAAGATGACGCAACCAATCATTACCTATTACAGTCATGCTTTTGTCACACCATATCATTAGTAAAGGACATCTTATCATAATAATTGTTGTACTGCTTTTTTCCCTTCTTCGGTCACTTCCGCATGAGATACACTTATGAAAAATTCCAATTCTAACCTTTAGACTGCACGCATTCATAATTTCTAGAATCACCCCTCTTTCCTTGAGCTCCAAGGCCACAGACACCACTCTCGCATACAGATTGTGATTACTGACACCTTACATTTTCCCCCATATGTATTCATGATTAATCAAATCTATCTTGTACTTAAGGAAATGGATGCCCTTATTTCAAGAGAGGGGTTGTAAATATCCATAAATTTTATTCATGTGAATTCTCTGCATAAATTCTGTTGGATATGCTGATAAGACCAAAGAATCATTGCAATTATGATATGAAGTTACCTACATTTATGATAAAAGGCTAAAATTTCTCTTTCTCTTGCATTTAGTGTTTATTCTCACCAACAGGGATGAAAGAAAACACAGTCAAAAGGGGAAAATAGCTCAAGAAAACACATCAACCATGGGAGGAAACTCTCTTCGGAATGAGCCTACGACCTTCCTAATCTCAGATGTAACTCACACCATTCTCTAGCAAGCTATCTGGCTACCATACTTACACAAATTGCAAGGATTTGATACATAGCTAGCAATTTAATTCCTGCGGAACCTACAGGAGGGACAAACCAGCCTTAGGGGAAGGATTATGCTAGTCACAGAAGATATCATTGTTGAAGTCTCCGGAATACCAGCATAGGGAGAAAGATAGACTGACAAGCACCTTCTTCTATGAGAGGCAATCATAGCATACCAGGATCCAGAATAACTATTGGAGCGAAAAGGAAAAGGGATTAACCCTACCTCTCTACATCAACCATGGCAGGAATCAGCAGCATTCATCCAGAGATTCATCACATGCAATGAATGCCAAGACATGATAAAACTTTGTCAACTCAAATTATTAGTTGTTCTTAAACAAAATATTTTAGTTAATATTCCTTATTTATTAAATTCTATATTACACGACACTATTGTTCGAATGAGAAAGGCTAAAAACCCCCAAGCAGTCGTCATTCACCATGGTTTAATCAAGTTAATCATCATTCATAAGTTAGGTAAGCAGAAGACATCCTGGGACAACTTTGTTAACCCTGATGTGTAGGCACCTGAGGAAAACCCTGTCGGGGCTGAAATTAAGCTCCCTAGAATGAACATACCTTGAGTAATAAGAGAGAAGAGGACCTGTGCTTCGACCTAAGAACCAAGAAAGCGAAGATGGTCTAAGAAACTACAATTACAACAAGAAACCTCGAAATTACCAGAGGGAGTAGGGCCATCCCACTCACCACCTTCAAACCCTCACAACTTAACCTTACAAGACTATGAGGAAGATATGAATCGAGTTTTGGAGAAAATGAGGGCATCTCGAGAAACTAGAAGCCCATTGGAGCAAGCTGAAGAGCAAGAGGAACCATTAAATCAATCTGCTACCACCAACAGCTCTGGCTGCATCAAGATATTACCCCACCAAGATGAATCACAGGACTTTAGGGGCTTGTCTCCTCTCCAGAGTGATGGGGTCAATAGGGAAGATCAGGAAGAGGGTGTAGCCTAATCTGAAAACCAGTCAGGAGACACCATCCCCTTAGAACAGAATGCAAGAATGGAGACGGTCCCTCTAACGCCTGAAGGGAATAACATTTCATCCAGCCGGGACAGTAATGCAGAAGTAAGCTCTGGAGTACAGGTATAAAATACCATCACTGACAACCATGAAACGAGCACCGCCATTCCTAGAAATAAGGTTGTTGCTCCTCCATCCCCTTCTAAAACCAGGCCATAAGAGAATTTAGCTGAAAAGAAGTTAAAGAAAATGAGAAAGACCTAGAAAAGGTTAAGGAAAATGGTAAAACATTTGAGGAAACAGTTGAAGGAAGAAAGCAAGGCTCAGAAGCCTAAGAAATAATTGACCACCACATAAACCCAAACAGGGTTTGTCTAAATTTAATAGACACTGCTGAGGTTGAGACATAGACTGACTTGGTAGAAACTATTGAGGTTGGGATACAAACTGACTTAGAAAACACTGCTGAGATTGAGGTACAGACAGACCTAGTGGACACTACTGAAGCCTATGTGCAAAATAGGCTGGACTTCACAGAAGAAAAGGAAATCCAAACGGAGGAAGCCCCTGCCTATGCTGCTCTGGTTGAAAAGGCTGCCAATCAAAAATTGCATAATGAGTTAATTCGAACACAACACAAGTTAGCACAATGCAGAAAGGAAATAGTGCCCGCACAAGAGTACCAGGCACTGCTAAATAAATTCAGAGACCTTTCTACAATAGAGGATGCAACATTTTCTCAACTCAAAGGAGAGCAGGAAAAGGTAAAGAAAGCACAGGATCAGGTGGAACAAGCCAAGAAACAAACATCTATGGTTTTCTCTCTGTATTTTGATGTGCTAACATGCAGGGCACCATCCACCAACTATGCCCTATTTCTAGTAGAATAATACTTATTACTAAAGATTAAGGTCGTCAAGGGATGGAAGCCCACGAATTTTAAAACCATAGAAGAATTTGTCCATTAATGCTGCAATGATCAAAATGAGTAGGTCCAATACCTTTTGTGTGAACTATACATGTAGAAATTCTTCTTAGAAGAGGACAGGGACAATAATCCTAGCCCCTTTATAGGATATGTCCAGTTCTAGGCTTTCCTCTCTTTTTCCAAGAACAAAATTTGGTGGGATAAAGCCTACAACATTTTCTAGAAAAGGGAACATGGCCTAGACCTATGGGTTAGAGGAGAGCCTACTAAACCCCTGAAGCTGTTCATCTAACACAAGAATTTCATGCAAAGAAATGGAGTAAGGAATAAAATAGGGTCTATCCATAAAGGCATTATACAACATGGGCGAGAGTATTCCGAAGACATTCAAGAAGTAGATTTGGCAATAGCCAAACAAAGGTGGATGGCCTCCATGAATAATGTGAAAAACAGGGAGCCATTTGGCTACAGAAACTTCAAAGCGACTGCCTCTAGATTCCTTTTCTATAGCAATATAGTCTTTAACATGGGCCCTGCATGGATAGGGTGCATGTATAGATGACCTCTCATCTTGTACCCCCCTTAGGGTTATGATCATGACTACAAACTACCATAAGGGCACAAAAATGTTGCCTTTGCAAAAATCATATAGAAACATGATTTCAGAGCATACAAGAAAGAATTCTACCTCGCTTATTCTCTCACCCAGTTACACCTCAATCATTTGTTTGCATGAGGACCTGAAACTAAGTAAGCGGGGGAGTATTTTGGGCCGAAAATAAGGTACGTTTTCACCCTACCTTTACCTCAAATTTTTATACACATTTAGGAATTTTTCCTCATCTTAATAGTAAAGGAACGAAATATTAATGTAAAGTCAATACAAACGAACTAAAGATAAAAGGGAATTTTAACAACAGTAATTTGACTGATTGTATCTTTATTCACAGGGAAACAAAGCAGTTGAATAAACGGCAATCGGAAGAAAACAGATAGCCAGAGACTAATGGAATCATAATGACTCCCATGGGCTGACGGAATATGGAAAGGCATATCCACGTCCGAAGAACTCAAATGACAGCCACGAGCAGTGGGTTTTCGTTTGGAAAAGACCTTCCTCTTATTGAAATCGCCTTTGAAAAGCCGAAGACAAACGAGATAGATAGAGCTAAATAGGGATTTTTCTCTGTAATAGATGTATCAGGACAGAACTGTCCGTTGTACTCATGTGTTAACCTTCACTCAATAAAGAATTTTGGTGTTTTGACTAGTCATTATCTAAGTTTTCCTTAGCGGTCGACTTATGGTGGTTTAGGCCCAGTCCTGGGAGTTTCCACACTAATCTCTGTGCTATACGTTCAGTTAAAAAAATTGTATTTCAGTCATCGAATGCATTTCGTGAAATATCATTTAATTGGTTGAATTAAAATCATAGAACACCATAGCTTTCTCTTTCATTGGGATAATTTATTGTTCATACTTTCTGGCTTACATTCCATGTTTTCATAGCTTTTAGATGCCTTCATCATTTCTTAATGCTTTTATATTCATTTCCTTAGCTTTAGCATGATTGATATTCAATTCTGTATATAGCTAAGAATTGGATCTTTCCATCATTACTGTAAGGTGGTTAGTTGCTAATTGACTCAGAACGATGTCAACTAATTAGTTTACAAAGAGAATTTCATTGCAAAATTAGATAAGTAATTATTGTTCAATTTATTGAATTTGTTGTTCAATTCAGTAGGACTGTTGTTCAATTAATCAATGTGCTTTTCAATATTAGGTTGCTCTTTTCTGTGCTTACTTAGACAAGAATAGTTAACGACATTTTAAAATTCCATACCCCTTTGAATTGATTGAACTTAGAGAATTAGATAATCCTCTTTATGGTAATATAGAGTAGTTGTTCTTGATATCACTTGCATATATTATGCTCACACTCTTGAAATAAAAAGACTTACCTTGGGTTGAAAATTGAATGAGAAGCACTGAAGTTGCTTGTAATAGTCACCTTTGTGAACCAATAATAGTAAATGCGCTAATATTTAGGAACTACTTCCTAAATAATATGGTTATCTAGTACTAGGAAATAGGAGCCAAAAAATGTAAGGGAATATGGAGCATACGTAGAGTTTTTGCAGGGAGGTTTCTATATTAGTACAAGCAGGGAGATAAGTGTATTCTCTGTTGAAACAATGTCCTTGTAAATATATCAATTTCTCTATTTTCTGTCAATAAAATTCTACAACTAGCAGAGGGTATTCCTAGTTGGGTTCCCTAGAAAAATATTGTGTTAGGTTGTGTATCCATATGTTTCTTAATATTTGTGTATTATTTTATTTCAACTACTCATTCATTGTAGATAAATCCCATGTCTTGGTGCAACAAATTAGTTTAATATTTAATCATTCAAGCACTTGTAGGATTTCAATAAAATTCTACACCTACGTTGAACAATGTTAAAGGATTCTGCTTTTGTTTGTGTCTCTTCTTGTTGAGCCTCTAAGGGACCTTCTATAGCATCAGTCAATTTTTCTAAAATAACCTCTTATGTTTCATTAAATCCTATAAAAATATTATAAATTTTTTCCTTTAAAACTTCCTCTTAAAGTTTTGTAGTAGGTGGAATTACAAAATCCGCTTCTTTTGGTTTCTTGGTAGAAGGAAACCCAACAATTTTTATAGAAATATTATCAAAAAATAATCTATGATAACTTCAAAATCACTAGGAAATGTGAAAATATTTTCAACAATATGATCTACAATAACTTCAATGTCATTAGGTTCTATGGAAAATGTATCAGAATCCATTTCTATATCACCAACACCACCTTCATGTGAAGAAAAAGGTGGAAATTCCTCTCCCATTCTGCTGTGGGATTTTCACTCTACTTTTGTTTTTTCTTCTAAAATATAAACAAAATATCCAGATTGGATTGGGCATGTGACATTTGATTTCTTTCTAGTTAGAAACTAGATTTTGACACAACCTATCAATCATCCATTTCAAATTCTTATTAATTTTGAATAACTTAGAAGAAAGGGTTTTGTTTTCTTCAAGGACTCAAATATATATGGTTACCAAAATATTGGTGAAATATTCTCTTTCTTTGACAAAGTTGATTTCTCATAGTAATTTATTCCATAGTAGTATCCTTCCCCAATTCCTTAGTACCTTTCAGGCCAAGAGGCTCCATAATAACGACTTCCTGTGGCTCTTTTGTAGATTTTATGTTAATAGGGTCCTTGACACTACTTAATATAGTTCTTCTTTGTTTAAAATGATCTTGAATAATATAAACATCACCTATGTTATATTCTTTATTCACAAAAGAGTCTATCTATTAGATTAGATTATTTTATCTCCCACTAACTAAGGCTTATTTCTTTAGCCAAATTTTCACCTACGACCTCTTTATTAGCCCTATTTCGTTGTTACATCTAGGCTATACCACAACAACCTCTTCTTGGCCCTTGTTGGCTATTTCCACTCATCCATCCCATGCAAGTAAGTCCTACCAAGTTCAACTATCCTACAAAAGAGCATCTACTACTAGAACCTTGATTAGCTCATGATGGTATAAACTTTTTTTGGGTGCCTTCATATTTTCACCCATGCCATAAAATATAGAGATTGAGGAAGGGGAATTGGGATATTGAGAAGCCAATTTCAATGCCGCATATGAGTTAAAAACTTGAAATGGTATATGTATACTAAAATATATCAAACTTCATCTGCAATGCACTTTAAATTATAATAATTTATACCAAGGTTACCTCATAGAAGATCACTTAACCCACTTACTTGTATGGTATACAGTTTCATTTCCTATCATAAAATCTAGTTTGGAACTACTATACATAGTGCACCATTAAAACCAACACCCTCCCTTCATTGGCATGCCTATATCCCATGAAAGGATAACCTATATAACTTTAATACATAAACCTCTTACTATAGTTGATTTTTTCTAGAAGGTGCATGCAAAATTGAAAGGAATGTCAATATTAAAACCGTATAGGCATTCAAAGTATGTTAGCCACCCAACCTCTTAACTTTTATTTTTACTTCATTAATGGCCTGTAACATTTTGAATTCCACTAGTTCATGCCACATGGTCAAGGCACCCATTCCTATAAAAAGGAATTAGAGATGATGAATGTTATAAATAAGGTTTAGAAGTGATTGAAAACAAAGATTATAATAAAAATGGCAAGGAAGATCATGGTTATGAGTAATTACCAAATTAATTTAGAAAATGAGTTTTAGCATGAGGGATATTGCATGTAATGATGGTTGATTATGATTATACAAGTTTAAATAAGGTGGTTATGATTAGGAAAAAAGGTAGAGAATACATGAGAATTATATTGGGCGAATAATAATCAGATATGATGTATATAGTATAGTGTACATCATTGTATGTACAATACGAACCCTATCATATGACATGCATGATCCCCTCCTCAAACTAAATTATTTTTCTATCCTTGGAAAAAAGAAATGGAATATGGATAGTAGATGGAATATCGAAAAGTATAGGGTTGAAGAACATGTCCATCACAATGAAATTATGGCCATGTGTGTGTATATATATTAGGAACTAGAGACAATGTTTTGTATCGATTGAAAACAAGATCTATAACCACTAAATGCTTTTTCAAAAAATAGGGTTACATAGGCGCTGGAAATAGGGATTTATAGAATGTTGAAAACACTCTAAAAAATAGGGCTCTATAGCCACTAAAAATGGGTATTCATAGCATGCTAAAAAAAAATTAGGAAATAAAGTTTTGTACCCATTCAATATAGGGACATATAACATGTTGTAGACCAATTTTTTTATGAATCATAACTTATTCAAATAACACGTGTTAGAATAAATTGGTTGAAATTTATACCATGGGATATTTTCTCATTATCTTTCTTTCTCTTTTTTCTCCTATGAAATTATAACTTTGAGCCCATAAGTGCATTACACTTTCATTTCCTAACCCCTAACCATATTTAGTATATAACCCTACCAAAACTCTAACACTTATAAACTCTAACTCTATAACACATCTAATGCTTTTAAAATCTAATCCTTATAGAATATAGCCCATAAACCCTCAAACTCTTGAAAAACTTATACTACCTAATCCATATAATTTTTAAAACCTAAAATCCTTAATTCCTTATAAACATAGATCCCCAACTCCTATAATCCATAGTCCTTAAGCCACAACCCATGAAAACCTTATAAACTAGCCTCTAGCCCTTATATAATTTAATCAATGTAACTTATTTAACACGTTGGAACTATAAAACATGCTATTTCTTCATTTCTAATTCTAAACCTTTTTTTTCCTCCTAGTATATTTTATGGTGTTCATTATGGAGATCATCCTTTTGGATACAATTATGTTTCCTCTAGTGTTCCATTTTATACCTTGTTCTTATTAAATATTAATCCTTAATACTAATATCATGTCTAACAAAGAAAAAAAGCTATAAAATTAACGAGAAATAACCTACCTACAAAAAAAAAAAAAAAATGAAAGGAAAGACATACAATGATGTGATGATATTCAAAAATGCATTCTCTAATATTTGTTCCTCCCAAAGATAGTTAAAATCACAAGGTAGTCTCTAAGTACATTTGTGACTCCCAATAGTGCATTCTCTAGCATCTACACCTCACAATGCATTTTATAGATTTTGTGCCTTCCATGATAATAAAATCATATGTCAATCATAATATGATCCAACCATCCCCTTTTTCATTCCATTACATCCATGCCTTTCCATGAAAGTAAAATAATATAGTAATCATAATATGATCCAACCCTCCTAACATTGCATTCTCTAACATCCATGCTTCCCCATGATAATACAATCACATGGTAATAATATTCTAATTCAATCGTCCTCATGATGCACTCTCTAACTTTCATGCCTCCTAATGAAAATAAAATCACATGGTAATCAAAATCTAGTTCAACCTTCCCCTCAATAAACTCTCTAACATCCTTTCCTCCCCATAGTGCATTCTCTAGCATCCACACGTCCCCATAGTGTGTTATTATTTTAGTTGAAAATATACAAAAACTCTAGTAGGATACCCATAGTGCATTATATAGCATCCAAACCTCCCCATAGTGTGTTATTATTTTTAGTGGAAAATTTACAAACACTTAGTAGGAGACCCATATATTTTTTCTCCAAGATTCTTGAAAGTCAAAATGAGAAAACCTTATAAAATATTACTAATTTACAATTATATTTGAAACCATTTTCTTCAATATCCAATGTATTTTCAACCCATACAAATTTTATTTGATTTCATTATGATTTGGTAAATTTCATTCATTTCATCCCCTAAAACCTAGCACAAAACCCTTGCAAAACCTAATCCATATAACCAATAATTTATCTCTAACACTTATAAATCCAACATCTTTGACACTTAAATTTTATAAGCTCTTACCACTAGCATTTAATCTTTATTCCATATAATAACTACATATACACACAAATTTCCAAGTTATGATGCATAGGGGAAACTTCCGCGTACTTCCCCTCATTCCATGGATGGTGTTATCACTCATAATTTTTGAAACATCATTTGAAAAAGTCTTAGAGGTTCATGTGTCAAAGGTAGGGTAATATAATTTATTTTTCATTACTTGGTCAAGGAAATTTTTTAATTTTTCTTATTTAACCTATCCTAAGTTTCAAGACGACCCTCATTTCATCTCAAAACCATCTCCATGTAGGTCACATCATGTTCCATCAGTCAACATTTGCTAACACATTTGAGTTCCCAAGATTACAACTCCGAAAAAGGTAATTTTAGACAATAATCCCTAATTTCGTAGCGAATTTAGTGTAAAATAGGCAGAAAATGCTACGAAACTGTTGCTAGTTTCATAGCGAATATGAAGCATTTCTCTGTTTTCTGACTTTGAGAAATCCACTTCAAGGGAAGTTTCTAGGAAAAAAAAGAAGTATTTTAAGAACCCGAGAGAGGTTATTTTTAAGAACATATCAAATAAAAATAACCTCTTTCAGATTTTGGACAGTTGGAAATGGTTTTCAAAAAACAAAGAGAGGTTTTTCTTCAAGACATACTAATCTAAAAAAACCTTGTTATTTTTTGAAATATATATCCAAGATAGGGAGATAAGAGCATAGATCTAAACCCTATGTTTTTAGAAAAATAGAGTCATTTTAATTCAAAGGTACACAACCATGGATGAGGTCATCATTACCCTTTTGGCATGTGTGTGTCATGATTTAAGCATGAGCTTTCATTTAAAACACAAAACCTTATCCTAATCTGCTATTTGTCACTCAAAATTCATTCTGGAATGTGAAACATATCAATGTCAATTTTTGAGAGCTGCTTCATCACACCAAGTAGCTTTCTATCCAATTTGGCTTTCCAAGTGTCACCTTTGTAAGAGGGAAACTTGGTTATAAAAGGAGACGGTCATGTAAAAGAAAGCACAAAAAGGAGGCTCTGTGGATAAGATAGAAGCTCATGGAACTTAAGCTATTCTTGGAGGACCTTAGCTTTTCTGAAGCATGCATCAGTTCAAGTTGTTTGAATTTCTGCTGGAGCTAACAAGGAAATGGCTGTGTTTTTGGACTGTTTAAGAAGTAAGTTTAAAGAGAATATTTTTAATGAAAAGAGATGAATTTGGAAATACTGAGAGAGGTTATTTTCAAGCATAGGAAAAGGAAAAATAACCTCTCTCACTTTTCTCACTGGTGCTATCAGTTTGGAGATACAAGGATTTATTTGAGTCATATTTTCATAAAATAAAGTTTTCCTGTTTTACACATGTTTTGAAAATGCGGGTTCTGAAAATCTGGAGATGTTTTTCAAAAAAAAAAGAGATTTTTTTATTCATAACATTCTTATTGACAAAAACCTCCTCCATTTTTGAAACAAACATCATGGATTTGGAGATCGAAGCTCTGTTCTAAGACCTATGTTTTAGAAAAAATAGGAAAAATATGCAAAGTGGTTTTAAATATGAAAGGTGAGATGGAATGTGTTCCTCATTAGTATAATGAGGTAAATAAAGTGAATAGGGTTTGATGGCATGTTTAATACCAAGTCAAAGTCCTCCAAGAACATATAGAACTAATCCATGAGAAGTTGGAGAAAGAAAGGCGTAAAAATGACAGCAGTTGAGGAGCCAATAACTCAACTTATCATCAATGAGGAAGAAACACCTCAAGAATCATAGTGTGAGCTAATTTATTATTTTAAAGGTCAATGGAATCTTGGAAACAAGGGTTTTACAATTAGAGGACACATTTTTCAAGCTAGAAAAAAAATCTGGAAATTTCACTATTTTCAGCAGTTTTCCTAGGCTTGAAGACTAGGAAAACACTACGAAACTACTGTAGCTTTATTTTTTCTTTTTGAACCATTTTGAGAAGCTTATAAAGGGTTAAAATTATATGGTAGAGGTTTCTAAGGATTATGGAGACAATACCAAAGGAAAAAAACCAAAAACATTGATGGAAAATGGCATTTTTGTACCGCTACGAAAGTACACTATGAAACTTTCTTACTTTTGTAGTGTACTGTTTTGGAGCTTTATAAGCAAGTTTTTGGGAATATTTGGACGACTAGATATTATCAAAGTGTTAAAGGACCATGACCGTATTTTTTCAAGGAGTAGGAAATGAAGACAAACTACCAGCCAAAGCATTCTTTGAAGATGAAGACTAGTTTTCCTAAAAAATAGGGTTTTTTTCCAGTTTTAGAGGAGGTCAATTAAGAGGTCATGTAGTTATGAGTCCCATCACACCCTATTCGAACATGTGAAGTCATATTTTTCAAATATGAAATTGTTTAGGAGGTAAGGTTGTTATTGTAATAATGAATAGTTTGATTCCTATTAGGAAAAGGACTGCCAAGTAGGATAGCTGTCATTTTATCATTAAATAGATGTGTTATGGTTATGAAAGGTGTCATTAGGCAAAAATCAGATGAGTCTATCTAGGAGGCACATCATCTCATGATGTAGCAAGTCTATTAAAGGGCAAAGAGTTGAATTTGTCAAGGGTTGGAGATTTTTGGCAAAACTGTAGCCTTATGTAAATAGACTGTTTTCAGTAATACAGAGAATAGTTCCTTGACCAACCTAAGATTCTAATTAAGTTTTTAGTGTTTAAATTATCTATATCTTTTATGCATCCTATTTGCAGTGGTTTTCATCTTTAATACTCAGAATTCATTCATCTAATGCTCTGACTTCCTTTATACATGAATTGACTGTGTGATTTCCTCTTTCATGTGTGTGTGTACTTCTGCTAAAAGCTCTTACCTGCCTCAACTTCCATGTCAAGTGAGACTACTACTGAATCACTAAAAGTGTTGACTCCATAAGCCTAATTTTTGCATATTGATACTATTTTCAACCTATACTCATCACAAGCAAGTTGCTTTCCAAGTACAGTTAGCCATCTAAATACATCTTTATTCAATATCATTAACCCTTTGAGAGAACCCTCTCAGACTGAAGAGGCTAAGTGTCAGTCACAAGATTGGTTTGAAACAGTTAGACGATATTGTTTGATTAGCAACCTATTAGGAGAAATTTTTTGATAACAGATGGTATGCAGGGTAAACCCTTTTGGAAAATCAGGAGACTTATGTATTATATATGATTTTACTTAACTTGATAATTACTTGTGACATGTGTTGGATTTTTATTACTTTATTATATATTTTTTCATCAAGCAATAACCAAATCAATGAATATCACAACATGACAAAGTACACAAGATATAGGCTCCAAGTTAGGGAAAAACCCCTCCAAGGGGAAAAACCAAAAAAATGCTTCTCTTATTCTTTAGAATTTCCTGATAAAGAGACTTCAAAGACCCAACAACCAAATATAATAACCCTACCAAGCACCGAGTCAACCACCAACAATATCTTGTCTAAGGAAACTTCCAAAGTTCAACCTACTGCAACTTCATCCTAGAATTCCAGCCCTGCAACTGATTCCCAGAATTTTGGCCTTGCAATTTTGGCCTCCTGCAATTGAAACTTCACATAAACCATATCTTAGCACATGTGTGTGTGAGAGAGATATTTAGCCCAAGAAACTTCACTTTTTTCTTCCTTTCTTCGTCCTTCTAGCTCTTATTCTCCTTTTTAATTGCAAATCAAACTTGGCTTGCTTGAGTGTCCAGATGAGGACGAGCGTTGTGCAACCAACTCACAAAATAGAAGAAAAGATAAGTCAATGACATAGGAATCAACCTCTTCGAGGGGGAAATCTCCTTTATATTACATAAATGAAAAATTCTTAGATGATACAAATGATAAAACCTACTTTCTATATATATGAGTCTAAGGGGTCACAATATAATTAATCTACATAAAAATAAGAATGTAAGGGCACATCAATAAAAATAGTGGGCTTTTATGGGGCACAATAATAAAAATATGGGGACTACATGGGCACAAAACTAACAATAAGGGGGCTACACTAACAATAAAAATAAGGGGCTACACTAGTATAATAGGGATCTAACATGCCCCCCTCCTTCAAAAAAGTGTTGTCCTCAATGCTTGAGCAGTTCTGGATGCTTCTGTATAAAATTCTCATCCTCCCATGTGGAATATTTAGCAGGTAAGTTCTTCCACTTGATGATATACTCTGAAATTGATCGATTTTGTAGCTGTCAAGTTCTTGTTTCCGTGACTGCTTCAGGTTCCAATATGATTTTTCCTTCCTTGTCAAGTTCTGAAAATATTATTTTAACTCGAAGTTTGTCACCCATAACCTTCTTTAAGCATGAAACATGGAAAATTGGGCACCATAATACCAATCTTTTGAAACAAATTGTAAGGACCATAGTACTTTGGCAATAATTTATTATCCTTCTTAGCTTTCTTGAGGGACATTTTTTTGTATGGTTGTAGCCGTAAAAATACCTAGTTGCCTTCATCAAAACTTCTTTCGTTGCGATGTTGATTTGCCTGTTTTTTCATTTGATTATATAACAAAGTTAGGTTATTCTTTAAGATTTTAAGAACTTGTTGTTGATGCTCGATGTGATATTCCATTGGTTGAACATTTCAATTTTCTATTAAATATAATTTGATGGACGATGGATGATATCCATGAAGTGCCATAAATGGGGTCATTTTTGCTGCAGTGTGGAAGGAAGTGATATACCACCATTCAACCAGAGGTAACCACTTGACCCATTGTGATTGATTGTTAGATACAAAGAAATAGAGATATCATTCCAAACATTTTTTCACTATCTCAGTTTTCCCAACAAAATGAGGATGATAAGATGAGTTATGAGCTAGTTGAGTACTGAGACAAGAAAATAATTCAGTAAAAAAAGGTCCAATGAAAATGGGATCTCTGTCGCCTACAATAATATTTGGGTTTCCATGTAGCTATTGAATTGTTTTCATAAATGCAGTAGCAACTATACTAGATTTAAATGGATTAGATAATGCACAAACGTGTGCATACTTGGTAAGTATATCAACTAGTACCATGATGAGACTCTTTCCTTCAGACTTGGGTAACATGTGATAAAATCCATTGAAACATCCCCCTAATGTTGAATTCCAATGGATAAAGGTTGTAGCAGACCCAAGGTATTAATTTTCTCAACTTTATTTTGTTGGCATACCAAACATTCCGCTGCAAAATTTTGAATATCATATTTAAGGCCATCCCAAAAGAATTATTTCTTTGACCCTGTGGATTTTTTAAAAATCCTGAGTGTCTTCCGAAGGGAGAGGTGTGAAAATTGAAAATAGTATTTTGTTTTAATTGGGAATTATTACAACTATATAAGCGATCATTGTACCATAATGAATCATTTTTCTAGCTAAATGTATCATATATACTTGAATCTTGCTGCAAATTTTGAATGAGTGTCCACACTTCTTCATCATTCTTCAATTCCTCCCTTGCTTCGGTTATGAAATATTATTGGATAATAGAAATGACACAAAGAAGTGCTTCCACATCCTCATCCTTTCTTGAGAGTGCATCTGCAAAAAAATTTAGCTTCCCTTTTTTGTAGATGATTTCAAATTCATAACCCAACATATTTGAGACCCATTTTGTTGCTCTTATTAAGATATTATTTGTTCCAAAAATTATTTAAGACTATCATGATCTGTTTTTACCTTGAAGTGCCTTCCCATTAGGGAATGTCTCCATTTCTTTAGTGAATGTAGTGTTTCCAACAATTCCTTCTCATAAATAGGTTTCTGTAAATACTTTCCTTTGATTGGACAACTTTCAAAAGAAATGGGTCTTCCTTCTTGCATTAAAACAACACCAATTCCATTTCCTTAGGCATCACATTCCACAATAAAGGTTTTTGTGAACTCTGGTGTAGTGTTGTGGGAAAATTTGTCCGGCCAACAGTAGGGGATCTCCAGGTAGAAAGTCCCAATTAGACCTTGAACCGTTTGGAATAGGGATCCCGTCCGGGGTGTGGGTCCGGCTACCACGCTAAGACCGGTGCTTGGCACATTTCCTCTTTAATATTTCAAAGGCCTTAGTTGCTTCTGAATTCCAAGAAAATTCATCTTTCTTTAGTAATGTTGTTATAGGTGCTGCTATTCTATAATGTTCCCAATTAGGAATGCTCGGCAAGACAGGCCTGAAAAACATATTTTTCAGGGATGTGTGCTTTAGCAACCCAAACCATCCCTTGTATCCCTTAGATAAAAGTGTCTAAGACCGAAATCCAAGAGGAGGCTCAAAATAAATCACTCTAGGTGGGTTAAACAGATCTCCCACACCTAGGTATCTCAGAAAAGTGCTCAAAGAGAGAGCTATAGAAATATATGAACATAATCATTAAACTCTGCAGATATGAACATGTCAATAAAAGGAATATAATGCAGCCATAATTTTTATTGATATATCAGCAAAAATATACAGAAATATCTTGACGGACAAGCCACACAAGCAATGGGAATCAATCTGCAATGATTAAAACAATAGAAACATGAGATACGAAAACTGTGCAAAATGTCGGAGAGTAGTGAATACACAGTATTTGTTAGAGTAGCTGCTGCTAGAGATGCATATACATGAAATATGGCTGAAATATACAAATAAATGCGCAAGAATAGAAGAATGGGCTCCAATACAAGATTTCTAGCCAATCTAGGAGAGATTGCTAGAAATCCCGCAGAATGTAAAATGTGACAATTAACTTGTCACTGCAACTGAATAAAAATATGAAATGAGGCTGTAGCAGATATGTAATGATGATTCCCTCCTCTGATAGTGTATCTAAGTAAAATGCTGATCCCTTTACTCAGAAACAACTCCTCTTGATGAGCTCAAATAACCCTCGCAGCAACTGCCTGCAAAAATAATGCAGATCTAACTGGAGACTGCGTTGTGAGGGAATAAGGATGGTTGACCTAATTCTAATGATATGAAGATAAGCATATGAGTCTTCCTCACTGATCCTCCAATAGATATCTAAGCCCTCCAATGAAAAACAAGCCAAGGAACAACTCAAGAGATCCTCTGTTGTTGCACCCTGCAGCACAAAGTTATCCTGCTCCAAGAATAACGTTGTGGCTGAAGGAGGTAGCTTTGGATAAATTTTGGAATGAGGAAATGTAGCTCTAGAACCTCTCCTTCCCTGAGGATGAGGTAGGGATTCCCGACTGGGAACACCCTTGTGCTATGCAACACTACACCCTTGCTAAACAATAAGAGGAGTGTAGTCTCAATAGACCACATAAAATAATAATCAAGCATGCCCAACAATGGCTCTCCTCCTCTTATTATATAGAAAATGCTCCTCTCCATCATGGGTCCCATCCACTTGTGCCTTCCAACTCATGCAAGTGATCCTCCTCTAAAATTTCACAGTCCATTAAGGAGATACATTGTATCTAGACAGTGCATCTGGACTTGGTCAAAATGACTAGATCAAACATGATCCAATCATGTTCACACCATGTGGTGCTCAAATCAGCTACTTTACTATTCCTCCTTTCACACAAGGAGTGTTATTTCTCCATCTAAGGGGGTTAAGGCGTCTCCTTACCCATTTTATTCAACAAAATGAAAATATGCAAACTATAATGTTCCTTTTAGCTTGAGGCTAAAATTTGGGAACATTATAGTCCTCCCATACCACATGTTGCTTGTCCTCAAGAAACTGCATAGAGAGAACAAAATTTCTCCCCCTTTCTCTTTCATGGCCTCCTCATCAACAATATCCACCACTGCTCAAGATATCTTGCAACAAATATGCCCTCCAATGCTTCCTCCCAAGTATGCAAACCGGAATGGTGTACATCATGGAAATCTGGAAGGTGTAGGTGGAGACCTTCTTACTGTGCTATGGCCTCCTCGAGGTAGGATTGATGAGATGCATGGAAAATTTTGTCCCAAATGATGATCCTCTCATCCATGCTATCATCCAAATAAAAATCTCAACCCCTGGCTCATGCAATGTGTTGGGGCTGAATGGAGAGTTGGGCTTTTGATTCCCAAGATGTTTCTCCCTCCATTTGTGGTACATATGGGGCTGTGTCTGTCCTTGGGCTGAAATGGTATGGCCTCCAAGAATGGCCCAAGCTTACCCATCAATAAAATCAACCATGAGATGCCCCCTCAAATTCTCCAAGTGGTTTTCCCCACAAGAAGAGTAAAGTAGCAATGTGGAAATCATGGTTTGCCCACAGTTTCTCCTGCAATATAAAACATGTACAATGGGGAGAATCATACTCCCAATGGGATGTCCCAATACCTCCAACACTCTCCAAGTAGTGCTCCCTATAAATTTACAACCATTAGCAACAAAAGGAAGCAACATGTAATGAAAACAAGCTGTCATGAGACAACTAGAGAGTGGGTCACTACTCCACTCATGGGACCAACGCAGTGAGCCTCCTGCTTGCATTAGGAATAAAAACAACAAGTTCTTTCCCAGCCACTTGTTTGCTGCCACAAACATCTCATAAGGTGAAAACATGAAAGTACAAATTGTTTCCAATGGTGCACACCTAGGAGTACGTCTCTTCCCCCACAGACCATCATGAAAATAGCCACTCCCATTGTTGCAATGGGCCACAAGTACTTCATAATAGGGAGCATAAGGAGATGTGATCATCCTTAGCTCATCAAGTTTCCCATATAAAGTAAAGAAAGGTAAATCAAAATGAGAGTATATACCTTCTTAACCATGTACTCCGGTCTTTGAGCTGAAATGGCTCATCTGAATGCTCTCCCTCACCTCCAATGAGTAGGGAAATGGTTGTGCCAACCTCTATAAAATCATCTGGGCTATGCATATATCTATATGATGATATATATCATGCTGAATTCCCTCCCAAGTGAACTCCCCTAGCAAGACAAGATATGCATCAATGTGCATAGCTAGGAAGTCCTTATGTGCTACATGTAATAGTTTCTCCTTCAGACTAGAAGCCCTAGTCAAGAAGATTTTGTCATAATAATAGATGACCATGTCATTCACCATGAACCTATCATCTACATCCAGGTCATCCAAAATCATGCATGCACCTAGATCCTTGGAGTACTGTACCAAGAGTTGAGACCTCCAATCTAGATCTATCATCCTTAGAGACAATGCTAGTAATCTACAATGTGATGCTCTCCTCATGTTGCTGCCTACTACTTTGACATCCCCCATGCCAAAGCCATCCTCCAAAATGCTACCATGCCTATCATGTAGCTGCTCATGCTCAAATAGTAATGGTGACCCATGGAAGTTGGCCTCCCATGAGAAGTTGTCATCCAAAAGGAATCTCTCAATCCTGGTTAGTGTAAGCATGAGTGACCTCCATCTACTCCCATGTGTGAAATAATCCTCCCTCAAAGGAATTATCCTCTGTCTCTCCAAATCTGTGGAGCAGTCATCCTGCATCATGAATATTTTATCCTCCATCCCTGCAAAAATCTCTATCAGCACAGTATGGGTAATGAGAGTGGGTGATTCTGAAAATGAGAGAGTGTCTCCCTCATCCTTGCATCTATCCTAAGATATCTACACTGTGCTGGACTCCTCCAAAGTCTTCACCTCTCCGGAATCCAATAGTGGTGAACTATATGACAAGATGTCCCTCATCATCTCGAAATCAGGGGGCCTCACAGGTGGAATGCCTCCATATAGTGAGACATCTAGTTCAGAAGTGGACTGTATATATGAGTGGACTGATTGGTCCCTCTCTTCACTGCGTAGTACAGTCTCCTTCTCTTGTGAAAAAACTCCCTGGAATAGATAAGGGTGTATCATCCCTTGATGTTGATCCTTCTCTTCCTCCTCCATCTCACAAACCCCAAAAACTGCTACATATGGCTCCGAAATTGTGCCTTGGTTCCCACATGTTGAATCATTTGGAACTCCTTGTAAAGATACAAGGGCTCCTCTAATGGAAGAAATGGCTCCCCTTTCTCCTCCATGTGGTGATGGATCTCCTCCCAAAGAGACAGCGCTGTTAGATCTCTTATGCTTATCCTCCCCATCAATAATTGAGAATACCTCATCCTCAAGGAGAGACTCTAGAACCTGGTCATCTCTTGAAGGAAGTACCTCCATGTCTTCACAAATGGAAGAGGGCCCTTCACACAATGGGGATATTTCCCTTAGCAATTCATCATACATGTTTTCATCCCCTTCAGAAATATGGAATGGATTTTGTTTCATGGTTCCCTCCAATGCATGCAAAGTGTTTGAGGTTTTGATACATGATGTTTCATAATGATTCTTATCAAATTCCATCACCAATCCCTTAGTGAATTCATCATATGTTCTTACATTTGCATGACAATATGAAACGGAATTTTTAAACCACCAACCATGAGCCATACCTTTGAGTTGCGGCGCTACTCCTCCAATGGCCTCATCTTCTTCCTCCATTCTTCCGGCAGTGCAAGTGGGAAATGAACTGCGTTGTGGATCTAAATGTGTGGCTGAATTCCCACACCCATCATGATAATAACTAGGGCTTGAATCATCTTCAAACCCTCTCAGAAACCCTCTGCAATTCTCCCTTTCTATCTCCTTGAGATCTTCTATGATAGCTTGGAAAACAAGTAGGGAGATCTCCTCTTCCATCATTCTTCTTTACTTTTTTCATTTGTATGACTCCTATTATATGTGAGGGGCTTTCCCTTATAATGGAAAATTATCTTGGATGCACAAGCTGAGCCAAGATTAATGCTCTGATACCACTGTAATGTTCCCAATTGGGAATTTTCAGCAAGACAGGCCTGAAAAATGCATTTTTCAGGGATGTGTGCTTCAAAAACCCAAACTGTCCCTTGTATCCCTTATATAAGAGCATATAAGACCGAAATCCAAGAGGAGGCTCAAAAGAAAACACTCTAGGTGGGTTAAACAGATCTCCCACACCTAGGTATCTCAGAAAACTACTCAAAGAGAGAGATATAGCAATATATGAACATAATCATTAAACTTTGCAAATTTGAACATGTCAATAAAAGGAATATAATGCAGCCATAATTTTTATTTATATATCAGCAACAATATACAGAAATATATTGAGGTAAAAGCCACTTAAGCAATGAGAATCAATCTCCAATGATTAAAAAAATAGAAACATGAGATACGACAACTATGCAAAATGTTGGAGAGCACTGACTGCACAGTCTATGTTAGAGTAGCTACTGCTAGAGATTCCTATAAATGAAATATGGCTGAAATATACAAATTAATTCCCAATAATATAATAATGGGCTCCAATACAAGATTTCTATCCAATCTAGGAGAGATTGCTAGAAATGCCAGAGAATGTAAAATGTGACAATTAACTTGTCACTGCAATTGAAGAAAAATATGAAATGAGGCTGTAGCAGATCTAGAATGATGATTCTCTCCTCTGATAGTGTATCTAAGAAAAATTTTGATCCCTTTACTTAGAAAAAACTCCTCCTGGTGAACTCAAATAACCCTCCTAGCAACTGCTTGCAAAAATAACACAGATCTAGCTAGAGACTGCACTGTGAGGGAAGAAGGATGGTTGGCCTGATGCCAATGATATGAAGATAAGCTTGAGAGTCCTCCTCACTGATCCTTTAATATATAGCTAATCCCTCCACTGAAAAAAAAAATCCAAGGAACAACTCAAGAGATCCTCTGTTGCTGCACCCTGCAGCACAAAGTTATCCTACTCCAGGAATAACGTTGTGGCTGAAGTAGGTATCTTTGGCCAAATGACAGAATGAGGAAATGCAGATCTAGAACCTCTTCTTCCCTGAGGATGAGGTAGGTATTCCTGACCGGGAACACCCTTGTGCTATGTAGCACTCCACCCTTGCTAAACAGCAAGAGGAGCGTAGTCTCAATAGACCATAGAAAATAATAATCAAGCACACCCAACAATGGCTCTCCTCCTCTTCTTATATAGAAAATGCTCCTCTCCACCATAGGTCTCATCCACTTGTGCCTTCCAACCCATACAAGTGATCCTCCTCTAAAAATACGCCGTCCATCAAGGAGATACATTGTATCTAGACAATGCATGTGGACTTGGTCAAAATGACTAGATCAAACATGATCCAATCCTGTTCACACCATGTGGTGCTCAAATCAGCTGCTTTATTATTCCTCCTTTCACACAAGGAGTTTTATTTCTCCATCTAATGGGGTTAACATGTCTCCTTACCCATTTTATTCAACAAAATGAAAATATGCAAACTATAATGTTCCTTTTAGCTTGAGGCTAAAATTTTGGAACATTACATATTCTACCATAATTCTTAAAAAAATTAATAGAATACCCTATTAACTTGAGAAATCCTCACATATGCTTTATGGTTGTGGGGATTTTCCATTCCTTAATGGATTTAATTTTTTTTAGGGTCTACCTTGACACCCTTATGAGATACAATATGACCCAAATATTCCACCTCATATACTCCAAAGAAACATTTGGAGGTTTTTTCATATAATTGTTTATCCTCCAATATTTTGAGAATCGTGTCAACATGTTGAACATGATCCTTCCAAGGCTTGATGTAGATTAGTATATCATAAAAATATACTAACACAAATTTTCTAAAGAAGGGTGTGAAAATGGAATTCATCAACCCTTGAAATGTAGAAGGTGCATTGGTAATTCTAAAAGGAATGACCAAAAGTTCATAATGACCCTCATGAGTTCTAAATGTTGTTTTTGGAATGTCTTCAGTCTTCATTCTAATTTGATAATATCCTCAATTAAGATCCAACTTGGCGAAGTAAAATTTTGCATGTAATTCATCCAACAATTCATGAATGATAGGAATGGGAAATTTATCTTTAATAGTGAGATTTTTGAGCTCCCTATAATCTAGACACATGTTCCATGATCCATCCTTCTTGTGCACCAATACTACTGGAGCAGAGAAATAACTTTGACTAGGTTGAATTATACGTACCTCTAGCATTTTTGCAATCATGCATTCAATTTAGTTATTTAGGGCATAGGGATATATGTAAGGCCTGATGTTTGGAGGAAAACTTCCTGGAATAAAATTAATAACATGATCATGATCATGAATAGGTGGGAGGCCTTTGGGAGTCTCAAATACCTTGGAATGATTATCCAAGAATTTTTGGAGATCTGGAGAAATATATGATTTCGATGTTTGAAACTCTAGTGAGAATAATTCTGCAATTACACCTCATTGTTCCTTATTTCGAAGATTTTTCATGCCATTGGAGATGATTATATTTCCTATTTTACCTGTGATACCCCTTAATTCAAATTATTTTCCTTCCCAAAAAAAATTCAAGAAAATTTCTTGAAAATTAAAAGCTATCGTACCCAAATATTGTAACCAATGAAATATTAGTACAACATCAACACCACCCATTGGAATGGAAAGCATTGGGATATTCAATACACACTCCCCTATGGTTAGCTTAATATTATGAAACTTTGTAGAGAAATTTATAGTTCCTCCATTTTCAACCATCACTTGAGACTTTGGTGCTAGATATAGGAAGCAATTCAATTCCTTGGTTATATTAAAATAAATAAAATTATGGGTACTACCTAAATCAATCAACACTATTAACTTTGTCTTCTTGATATGTCCTTCTATATTGAGAGTTTGAGGAGTGGTAATTAATGCCAATGCATTACAAGATATGGTCAAATTCCTTTCAGTGTATATCCTCTTATTTTGATGCTTCTTATTCCTCTTCACAATCTATGTAAAATAATTTCTTCTCAACACACTTTTGACCATTAGTGTATTTGCTATCAAAACTGTAACAAAGCCCTTTTGCTCTTTTTTTCTTCCAGTTGTTTTGGAGTCAACATTTTTAGGTTGTGGAAGGTTAGGAGCAACAAAACTTCCATATTTATAGTTGTGAGTGGTAGGCTTCCTTGTTGCCATAATTTTGCTTTAATTTTTTCTTGCAAACCTGAATGCCTTCTCCAATAAATCAGGTTCCCAAAGGCGAACCTCATGTTGGATTTTATCCTTTAAAGTTCCTATCAAGACATCAATACTATGCACCTCTAAAATATCATTTACCCTTATATTCAAATTTTGAAAGTCCTTAATGTGTTCCACGATTTGTAGGAATTTATAGGGTAAGTTCCATAGATCAAGAACCAAAGGGTCACCGCTCAAAAAAAGATCACAAATCAGTACACCAGTATAATCATGTGGTTAAAGCCCTCAAAGAGGGAAACCATCCACGCCCTGAGCCAACGCAGTCACTTCAGGGAATTTATTAATATAAAAAGAAAAGTTACATATGTTTCTCTCATAAAAGGTTACTGGACAAATGACCCTCAATTCTCTTTAAATAGAGATCATGGACCGGGAAAGCTCTCCTCCAGAGAGTCAAGTGCGAGGCGAAGTGAAGGTTGAGAAGAGAGATACCCCCTCTCCAATTTACTGGATCTTGCCTTAAGACAGTTCCGCCCCGCTGCTGACACAGATTGGTGCCCTAAGTTTCCATTCCTAGGTACCACACAGGTGACTGCGGGGGGGAATACCCATGGTCCCTGAGGCAGACGTCGTATCACTTCCAGCAGTACTTCTGGACGGTGCCCCGGTGAAGCTTGGGTACTTGCACCAGCAAAGGCTATTGTTAGGAGGTCGGCGTAACTGTTTCTATTACCTTCGCTAGTAGGCCTGGGCTGTAATTATCCCAGACTACTCTCGGGAGGTCTTATTTTTCGCTTTCTCGTATTTTGGTGTCCGGTCCTAATCACCCGGAGCAGAAATACCTGAAGGCTGCTTGCTTGGTTGCATCTTAGGGATTTTTGTCATGAGTTCTCTTTGCTCCTAGCTTGCTTAGCTTTATACTTTTTTGAGTCTAATTAATCTGTTAAAGTGGCTGATCAAGCGCCTTGTCGATCGAGGAGAGTTCGGGGGTTATCTCCCGAAAGTGTTGAGCCTTCTTCAAGAAGGCGTAGGAGTAATATAGCAAGTGAATATCACCCAGTGGTATCTAATGCAGCGGAGAGAGATCCTCCGCTAGGGCTTGAAGGTGCTATAGTTGGTTCCAAGAGGAGCACTCCGCTCACCTCGAGAGTCTTATTTCCAAGAGAAGCAGAAGAAGAAGTAGAAGGAGAAGAAGTACCTCAGTCTCCTGAGTCACTTCCATCTCCTCTTCCTTCTGATTCTTCATTTTTTTTTGAGTACATCGGACCTGAGTCAGAAAGACTAGAAAGTCCTTATCCATCTCATTCATACCTTTCGATGGCCACGACTGGGAACGCGGCTGCAGTTGTGAGTGCTGCAAGCATTCAGACTCCTGCTTCAGTAGAAGGAGGAGGCACAATTTCTATATCTTCGATTGCTTCTAGTACTACTATGTTTGGCTCTGGTTTCACCCAAGCATAAGCTTCTCAATCTGGTCCCTTTTGTTTTGGAATGCCCATTAGTGGAATTCCTTCGTTTTCCTTTTCTTCTGCTGCAACTGCGTCTGCACCCATGTCTTCCATGGCTAGTGGGTCAGCTTCTTTTCAAGGGTTCCCCTTCGGAAGTGGGAATATTCGTAGTTCAAATCCTTCCTTAGGGTATTTTCCTTTTACTTCTCAGACTCAAAGTTTTAACCCTTGGTCTGGAGGTCAGAGTTTGACTACCTTTACAAGTTGGAACCCTGTATTTATAGCAGTGGGGGCAGGGAATCAGTTTCTCGCTGGTCAACAAGGGAATGTTTCTTTTCCTTTTTCAAATGCTTATCAGGATTTTTCCCCTCTTTCTAACGCTTGGAACCCCTATCAGGGGGTTTCCTCTTTATTCACTACTTCGGGGGGGGGGGAACTGGTCTGGTCTATGGTAACTCTACGTTGGGAGGGGGTCCTTCTCCAAATGCTGGGTCCTATGGCCCAAAATTTTCTACGAGTTATTTCTGGCAACCTGGTGCCTCATCAAATCCATGTTATTCTTTTCAGAATGTTGGGAATTCATCCCACCAAGGATGGAATCCTTAGGCTCCTCATTTACCTTTTATGGCAACGTTGAACTTGCCAGATTTGTCAAAATTGATGAATGATCCGATCCGATATAGTTCGGGGTGGCCTCCGGTTCCTACCAAACTACCTTCAGACATTCCAAAGTTTGAAGGCAAGAATGGAGAGGACCCAGCTGATCATATCACCACTTTCCATTTATGGTGTTCATCTAACTCCCTGATCGAGGCTTCGATTAGGTTGAGGTTGTTTCAACGCACCTTGACTGGAAACGCTGCCAAGTGGTACATTGAGTTAACTGGGGGCAATTTTGCTAATATTGGAGATCTGGCTACTATATTTCTAAATCATTTCCAGTTGCCTATCCGTTATGATGCCAGGACTGAACTACTAGCTAATTTTAAGCAGGACGACACAACCCACATTTCTGATCATATTCAGGAATGGAGGAGAAGGAAGAGGCTCATCAAAGCTTATATTCCGGGAGAATTTCTTTTGGAATGGTTTTTGAAATCTCTGCAGGCAGATATTTCTAAGGATGTATCCCTCTCAGGGGTATTTTATGAGGAGCAGGTTATTTTTAGGGCCCAACAGCTTGAATTGATATATTCTCAGTCTGGTGTCCTTCATAAATATTTGTCTAATTCTCCTCACTCCAAATTAGACATATCCAAGACTAAACCCGGTCCTCATGGTGACGGACTTATTGGGTCGATCAATAGTGGTGCAGCTAACCTGCTTAGTCAATTGTAGCAGTTGTCTATACAATCTACTTCTTCTAGTCAGGCTGTACCTGCTGAGTCATCGCCTTCTCAATATTTGTTGGTAAATGCTGTTCAGACTTCTAACCCTAAAGAAAATCAACAATCCGAAGGGAAGAAGAAGGGATGAAACAATAATAAGAAAAAGGGCAAGAATGGGAAGGGTAATGCAAATAAATCCAACGAGCATGTTGGTGAGGGTCCAAAGCATAAAAAGAAAGTGAAGTTTCCATGCAAGTTATGTGCTGGAGACCATCTTACTCACCTTTGCCCTAAAATTCAGGATGCGCAGCGCTTGTTAGCTCAGCAGGGTTCTTCTAGTTCCTAGGCTGTGTTGACAAACCCTTTTCCCCAAGGGAAACAGCTAGTTGTTGGCGAAAATAAAAATACTGGGGCTTCCTCTAGGGGCACCCAGGAAGGGGAAAATCCGTCAAACATATACATGATGAGTGCTCATGCAGATATCGCCATGAGATCCCGTGATTATGACGAAGATGAGTCTTCGAAAGCCAAGGGTGCTCCCGATGGTACTAAGCCGCTTCATATTACGAAGCCTACTGTTGAGCTTATACCTCGGATGCCAAAAGAAAATACCAAGCGTACGATGATTAATCCAAATTCCAGGGCTGCCCAAAACTAATCTATTGTGGAAGATCTGGCGCAGAGTCATTGTGCCATGTTGGCTCTTGAGGTGCTCCAGTCTTGTCCAGCTCAGCGCAATGCTCTGCTCACTACTATTGGGGCTGTCGATCCAAAGAACTCTCTTGTGATTACATTAAATATGTCTAATTTTAAAAAGAGACTCCCCCATCATATGGCTTTTCATATCAAATCGTCGTTTCGGAAATTCAATATCTTTCGAACGGTCGTTGATGAGGGTGCTTCCACATGTGTGATGTCTCTCACATGATGGAAGGGAATTGGATCTCCCGAAGATGTTCCATCTGCTACTCTTCTGATTGTGTTTGATGGTCATTCTCACAGACAGCATGGTATTGTCCCAGCTTTTCCCATCTGTGTTGGGGGAAAAACTGTAAATATAGAGGTTGAGATAGTTGATGCAAGCTTGGACTACAACCTTCTGTTGGGGAAAAACTGGATTTATGAGATGGATGCCATTGCATCCTCATTATTTCGGGTTATTTTTTTCCCTCACGAAGGGAGAATTGTTACAGTGGATCAACTGGAATGTTCTCCTGTAGACCCGAATGCATCTACTGACTCAACTATTCCAAAGGTGGATAATGCCAAGCCGCTTGTTGAGAATTTAGGGGTTGGAATGTATTCTTCTTTGATGGGTACTTTTGATATTCCACCTCCTACCGTTCATATAAATGCAATTTCATCATCCAGGGCTCCTATTCGAAGAGAGTTCTTCAGAACTCATTATTTTTCGGATCCTTGGACCTTGCCTTCCCCTACCTCCACATTAGCGGAAGGTCAAGTGGGTGTAATGGCATTTCTGATGTCTGCAGCTGAGATTGCTTATCAATCTATTGTACACTCTGCAGAGTCCATTCTAGCTCCTCTTTATCTGGAGGAGTTGGATGGCGATGTGGCTTCGACTTGGACACTTAGTTCTTCTTCCGCCCAAGATT
The DNA here is from genome assembly GCA_034641835.2 of Pinus albicaulis. Classification (NCBI taxonomy): domain Eukaryota; kingdom Viridiplantae; phylum Streptophyta; class Pinopsida; order Pinales; family Pinaceae; genus Pinus; species Pinus albicaulis. Next base: position 43,696 of record JAXQQM020072937.1, read on the forward strand.
GCCTTGATACCACTCTTCCATCTGAAGAGGACATCCTAGAAGCTATGACTGGCCATCATCAGTCTTACTTTTTACCTGATTTGAGCGAAGTTGAATCAATTTTTCCAAGTCCTTTGTCTCCTGGTCCTGTTCACCCAGTCCTGAACCCTTTAGCACCAACACAGGTATATGCTGAAGGGAACATGGCTGTGATTTCTCCAACTATCCTGGTGAACATTTCCAGGAATCCCAATGTTATAGAGAATGTCTTCATCGGAGCTGAATGTTCCCTTGAAGAGATTCAGATTTACACCGATCTCTTTAAATATTTTAGGGATGTGTTCGCTTGGTCTTATAAGGAAATGCTTGGTATAGATCCATCTATTGTCCAGCATGAGATCAAGAATTACAAAAATGCCAAGCCTGTGAGGCAAAAACTTCGTCCGGTCAATCCTAGGAAGGCTGCAGCTATCAAAGCTGAGGTGGAGAAGTTGCTCAAGGCGGGATTTATTTTCCCTGTTCCTTTGACAGAGTGGGTTTCGAATCCTGTTCTCGTGGATAAAAAACAAGGAACAATTCGAGTTTGCATTGATTTCAGAGACCTTAATAAAGCATGTCCGAAATATAATTACCCCACACCATTTATAGATCAGATTATCAATGAGTGACGGTAATGAGATCTTCTCCTTCATGGATGGTTTCTTCGGATACAATCAAATTACTATCCATCCTGAAGATTAGCATAAGACTGCCTTTATTTTTCCCTGGGGTACTTTTGGTTACAAGAAGATGCCTTTTGGTCTTAAAAATGTTGGGGCTACTTTTCAGCGGGCCATGTCATATGCCTTCCACGATATCAAACATATTATCGAGGCGTATTTGGATGATTTAGCTGCTCTTTCTTGAAAGAGAATTGATCATCCTGCTCACCTCCGTCAAGTATTTGAACGATGTCGTTTCTACAAGATTAGGTTGAATCCGAACAAGTGTGTTTTCGCGGTTACATCTGGTTGGTTATTGGGATTCAATGTGTCTTCGGAAGGGATTAGGGTAGATCCCTTGAAGGTTGAGGCAATAATTCGGTTGCCTCCCCCATCGTCTATTCGTCAACTTCAAAGTCTACAAGGAAAAGCTAATTTTCTTTGGAGATTTATCGTAAATGATGTTGAAGTTACCAAAGGATTTATGAGATTGTTGAAGAAGGGAGTTCCATTCTTTTTGGATGACTTCGCTCAGTGCTCATTCGATGCTCTGAAAAAAGCATTGACCTCTGCTCCTATATTGAGTCCACCTGATTATAGCAAGGATTTCCTTTTGTATCTTGCAGCAGCAGAATCTACCATTGGTATAGTTCTGGTTCAGGAGGACGATGCTCTAGTAGAGCATGTTATATACTATCTTAGTCAAGGCTTGGTAGGACCTGAACTCCGGTATACTCCGATAGAGAAGCTAGCTTTAGCAGCTGTTCATGCTGTACAACGACTCAGACATTATATTCTTCTACGAAAAACTTATGTTTTGGCAGCAACGAATCCATTTCAATATGTTCTCAGTAGGCGAGTGATTGAGGGCAAATACAATAGATGGATTTTGATTTTGCAAGAATTTGATCTTGAGTTTATGTCTGCCAAGTCCAAGAAATCTTTAGTTTTCGCGAAATTAATCTTTGAGTTGCCTAGTGGAGAAGAGATAGTCTATGATGAATCCTTCCCGGATGAACATTTTTTTCTCATCTCTCCACAGGATCCTTGGTATGGAGATATCATTGTGTATCTTTAGACTGTGAAGTTTCCCTCTACTTTTTCAAAAGATGAGCGCCATAAGTTGTGTCACTTGGCTAAAAATTACTTGATTATTGGTGATGCTTTATACCGTTGAGGGGTTGATTCAATCCTAAGACGTTGCTTAACTCTCGAAGAAGCTGAGGCTGTGCTCAATGATTGCCACAGTGGAGCTTGTGGTGGTCATTTATCTGGGCTTGCTACAACCCAAAAAATCTTGCGTGCTGGATACTTTTGGCCTTCAATTTTCAAAGATTGTATGGAGTCGGTAAAAAAGTGTCATCCATGTCAAGTCTATACTCGAAAAATGTGCGCTCATCTAGCTCCGCTTTTTCCAGTCATTACTGTCAGTCCCTTTACAAAGTGGGGTATTGATTATACTACTTGTAACCCACCTTCAGCTAAAGGTCAAAAGTATATTATTGTAGTAGTAGACTACTTTACGAAGTGGGTCGAGGCTATGCCTACTTTTGGGAATGATGGTGAGACAACAAATCTTTTTCTTTTCAACCAGGTTATTGCTTTTTTTGGTATTCCTAAAGAGATTATCACTGATCATGGCAGTCATTTTCAGCATAGCATGATGGCTGAGTTGGCTTTAAAATTAGGTTTCCGGCAGGAGCATTCATCTTCGTATTATCCTCAGGCCAATGGGCAATTAGAAGTCGTGAACAAATCCTTGAAGACCATTCTTCAAAGGACAATTAATAAAGTTTGATCCAACTGGCATATCATGTTGTATCCTGCACTTTGGGCATATAGGATGTCAGTGAAAACTGCAACTGGATTTACTCCATTTCAACTAGTTTATGGGCTGGAATCCATATTTCCCATTGAATGTGAGATTCCTTCTCTTAAGTTAGTTGTTGAGCTTCTTCCTGACACTTCTAGTCATGAAGAACATCTCCTTCATTTGGAACATCTTGACAAGCAGCGTCGCGATGCCGCCACGATGAATGAGGCGCATAAGAAAAGAGTCAAAGTTTGGTACGATAAGGTGGTCAAACCTAGGGTTTTCTTGGAAGGCGATCTCGTTTTGGTCTATGCCCAAGAGAAGGATGCCTTGGGCGCAGGAAAGTTTAAGTCTATGTGGTATGGCCCCTTCATCGTTAAAAAAGTCCTTAAAAAAGGAGCATATGCCTTGGTTGATTTTGAAGGAAATGAGTTGGCGGAGCCCAGAAATGGGCTCTATTTGAAAAGGTATTATGCCTAGGCTTCGGCCTGGCATTTTGCTTTTGTATATAGCAATTTTTATTTTGTACATGTCTGGTTTTTAGGTCTTTGATGTGATGGTGATGTTTTTGATCTGCTTTGGCAGGTTGTGTCGAATTTCATGAGTCATTATGGTTTCGCCAATGGTGCTAGTAGACACACCCGAAACTTGGCTTCCGCAGCTTAGGTGCTTCATCATCCATCTGGTCAGTTGTTAGTATCAAGAGGAGTCTGCATTGGTCCTGCTTCCAATAATATAGCAGAGTATGCTTCAGTTATTTATCTACTCTTAGAGGCAATATCTTTGGGTGTTGATTCGTTGGTAGTTTTCTTGGACTCCCAGCTGGTGGTGTCGCAGTTGAACAATAATTATCGGGTTCGAGATCCATTTTTACTCCGGTTGTTTTTGAGGGTACATTTGTTACAAAGATCATTTCAATTTTTAACATTCATTCATATTCCTCAAGCAGACAATTGGATGGCAGACTCATTATCTAATCAATCAATTGATTGGCATATTAATCATTCCATACAGTAAAATTTAATCATCAAAAACATCATGCATTTTTATACATTTGTCACATCACATCATAAATCGTTGTATATATCCTCAGAGTGTTCAAAAAACAATACAAAATTTGGATCCATAAGTCATACAAAATTAGGGCTTATGCCCGATCATGTTCAATATCAAAAATATACAGTCATCCGGTAATCATATCTATCTACTCCTATGGTCCCTGCCCAAAATTCGTGTTCCTATAGAACACGATCGCAGTGGTGACATGGTGGAATAATCATACCCAGTCACGTGGTACTCCCACTACCCATCTCTGGATGGCCTCAGGTAGATCTTCCACTGCAGCCATAGGTACTTGGCGAGTTAAACCCTCCAAGTTCCTCTATACAGCATGGAGGGTCCTACCTGGGTCTTCAGTATCTGCCTCGCCTCTACGACGCTTATGCTGTGGGTAGCCCTCAGGATGGACTGGTCCAATATCTGTATCATGGTCATCATAATATTGTAATTCATTTTGAATCCAATCAAAAACATGTTTTGTTTTCACTTTTTTTCATATATTGAAAAAATCATAAAAATCACATAATTTAAAAATTGCAATCTTACCGATTGCACCCCATGCCGCGCTAGGTGGAAGGATGAGGTCTGGATCACCGCGGAAATCCATCCCGACATAGGGGTAGTCTTCCATAGTGATGACTTGTTCTCCTCACCATTGGAAGAACTCGTCGTCCCAAGTGGTTCAGGGAACTTCACTTCCCCCTAGTCTCTTCATCAGATTTTCCCATCGGGCAATTCTTGGGTCTCTTGGGCTGTTGATGGAAGAGAACACTTTGGGTCGAATCCTAGGAATCTTCTCAAAGAAGAATGTCATCAAAATGGTTACATATCCGAAATGTTTTGTTTTTTCTTTTCGGATGGAGGTCAGTTGTTGCTTCATATTCATTAATAGAGCTGTGCACCAATCATATAGGTGAGCTAGGCATTCCACAGCTATGCTCATCTGGGTCCTGGATGCCTGATGCAAGGAAGCAGATCCTGCTACCCTACCGATGGTAAACAGGAGAATATTCATGTGTAGATATCTCAAATATTTTATAGCAATCTGAGTCCCTACTTTTTTGGACCCCTCTACACAGTAGACATGGACATAGTCATCCACAGTAAGCCCTCCCAAAGGCTTGCTGTGCAAATCTATTGGGTCTCCCCTCTGTGAGAGTCTAGTAATGAAGTAGATGTCTTCTACCTCTATGTGTATGGGAATTTGATCTATCACAAAGCAATCTTCCTCCGGTTCACAATAATTTACCAGCATTTCGAGCAACCGGACATTACTCTTCATATTTGGCATTTTGAAAAATTTGAGCAATCCGCAATTTCGGAGGATATTGAGCGATTTTTGATCTTGCATTACTTCATTATCAATTGCACTATGCTCAGGTTCCCTCCAAGTGATGGTCGTCCTGAAAAAAATCATTTATTTGTTCATTAGATGCGTTTTTTTACATCGCGGGTTGCGCATACGCGACTTACCCTGTAGACAGTCGTGTATCATACGCAGCTTGGTCCATACGAACCCGCATATGCGCAGAGCCGTAAATTAAAAAAAAATGTTTTTAATGGTTAAAATTCCAAATTTTAACTCTATTAATGGAAAAAATTGATAATAATGATGGATTAAGAGCTTACCTGACTGATTCAGTGAAGTTTGACCACTGATTGCTCCTGTTTTGACGAAAGAAGGTTTTTTCTCCATAGCTCTTTTTCCCAAATCAGCAAGTAAAAATGAACCAAATATGAGGTAACATGTGTATTTATGCCCAGAAATTAAAAAAAAATTGCAGAAATTTTTTATGCTTATTTTTTCAATCCATCTTAAGCTGCATAACCCGGATGCTTGTAAGTGCCCAGATTGGTATATTTTGAGGTACATTTTGATGAAGTTGAGATTTTTCCAATTTTTGATCCATGACTACTGACCTGTCATGGCAGGTATATGATATTCACTGGCATATAGGTTAGGAAATCCACTTTCCGTTGCATTTTGCATACTAGACTCCATTCTGATCAATTTCCATGGGGTCGATCCCATTAGGTCATGAGTATTTCACCCATTTCACTCGCCGATTATTTAATCATGACTTGGTGGTAGAGCCTTCCTTTACATGGGCTTCCTAGTTAGTTCCTCGCAAGCACTTGCTACCCATGCTGCATTTTATGTAGGCTCGAGAGTCCTCTTTAGTCCCACCATGACTTATGTGTTGAAGCTTCATTCTTCTTCTTCTTCACTATCAATTTTTCTGGCTATTACGCTAGAGGCTCCCTGGTGTCGTTGAGTTGTATTAATGCATTGCATATTGGCTACTTGTTGATCCTGGACTTTAGTCGGCTTCATTTGGACTCGATGTTTAAGCCATATTTTGACCGTGACTGCCTATACAAGTTAACCATTGCATGCACTTAGCTATCACGACTTGACACCCTTTTTTCCCATAGATGGAACATTCCTTTGAGTATCGCTTACTAGTTTCTACCACCTTGCATTGAGCATAGGATCATTCTTATCCCAGGAACTAGTGCATATGTCTCTTGATACTCGTTCTATCCATTGTACCATAGCATTCTTTTATTCCTTTTTAGGCTTATTATATGAAAAATACAAAAAAATCAAATATAAAAAAAAGAGTGGGAACGGGATGTTACTTCATAATTTGATGGCAGTACAGTATCAGTTTGTTGCCCTTAAACAAAGCATATACAATTATATATTTCTTTCATTTGGGATGGTTTTAGTTTTGACCTAGGTTCAGATTTTTTCTTGTTTCACTGGTCAGTCCTCCCCCGGTTGGTTATCTCTTCCAATCATATGGAGAGTTTGTTTTTTCCTCCTACATAACAGACTTATACAGTGTCATTTTTTACTGCCATGGTCATCACGAGTCGTGCTTTTGTTCAAGGGAAGTTTAACCAGAGTTGGCCATTCTGCGGTGTCTCTTAACTCATTATTCAGTTGGCCTTCCCAGTCTTGTCAGTATCTTGTTCTATCACATCAAATGTTTTGGTCTTCTGCTCGTGCTAGTTTGAGAAGGTCTCCATTGACTTCTTGCTGGCGGGTTTGTCTCTCATCGACTATGACATATTGCTTTGAGAGTAAACCTAGAGCCGCACCCTGGCCCTATTTCCGTCATTGATAAGTCACCTTGTGCTCAGCATTTGATCATCATTATGGGTCTTTGACTGAGTGGTTTTCCTTGTGTTCGACGTCAGCATACATTATCACACTTGGGATTCGTGCAGTACCTTGATTTCCATTTGACCCTATCGGTTGATATCTCACCTCTGTGTCAGCTTTCATTATTGGTTGGTTCAGAGGGTTTCTTCCGTGCACTAGCTTCATCTTGTGCATGTCGGAAACGTACTTCGGTTTGGTTCCGTCACTATGCTTCATCCGATTCCTTCCAAATATTGGCCTGCGGGTTACACTCGCGCTGGACTGATGTGGGATGCCTTAATGCCTTCCTTCCAGCAGATATTTTCCCATTGACTCCGACTCATTGCTCTGGGAATAAGGTCTAGAGTCTTTTGTCAGTACCTTAGGTTTTGCAGTCATCAGTGGCAAACTCTTCGCTATCGACAGTGGGGATTCATCATTGCCTCCTGATTGGTAGATTCTTCCAAGTGTTCTACTTCAACTCATTCATTCACACTTGTTAGATTGTACTAGGGCACCTTGACACTCATTTTCATTATTGGTGGGTTGTCTCACGTTTGTTAACAGTATACATTATTGACCGGTAATCAAACGATTTCTCACATGGTTGACTTCAGCTCGTTTATTCCCATTGTGTAGAATTGTGCCATCAAGATCGGTGAAGACCTTGGGTTGCATCAGCATCTTTTGGTTCACTTTTGACAGTCCATTCAGTTTCTACCAGTGATGCCATCCACCTTTATATGTTGCAGTGTCAGTACAGCAGCATCCTGATGTTGGCTCCCAAGTTGCGTGATTGTACCATGTGTTCCACCCCTTATGATTTGGTACCTGGAGATTCAGTTACTTTTGTGATCAGAAATCCATTTTCAGTATTATTGATCAGTTTGATATATGTGATACTTGGACATTGATTCTGACTTGTACTTCTGGGCCGTGCTCAGATGATTCATTGTGTACTTTCAATTCAGCTATACTTTTATACATTCTAGATCTATTCTGTAATTTTTATATGGATATATTTTTGACTGAGCATGGGTATGCCCGCCTCAGACATGATCTGACTCTCTATTTTCTTTCATTGGTTTTTTTGCAGGCTAAAATCTGGTGAAGTCCTCTCTTGTCCTCGCGAAGTTCTTTCTATGCACATAATACATTTCGGCCATCATGTACCCCTTCTGACCTCATATATTAGGGGGCATCTGTTATAGCATCAATTTTCACCCTCATGTGATTCATGATTGTATCTTTGGCCTTGGGCACCCATTCCCACATACTTGAATAAAAGTTCATAAAAAACAGTGTTTAAAATCCCATACGCGGATATGCCCAGACTTTTCTGCATGTATACGCGAGTCCGAAGATACTTTTCCGCGTATGCCATTAAAATCATTAAAAATATATATAAAAATCCCTATTTTCAAGGTTGGGTTGATGGTTATTCCCGTAATTCAAACACCCCAGCCCGTGGCCAACTGTTTCTAACAGATTGAAACTACTTTGAGGGAGTATAAAATCCCCTCATATGCATGGCCTAAGGGAGAGAGAAAATTATAGACATTATACTCTGTTGGAGCCCAATTCGAGTCTGATTTCCCGTGCCTCCTGCACTTCCCAGATTTTTACAGGAAACCCTTGTTTCCTGGAGATGTTCATTAGCTTATATGTCATCTAGTGTGCAAAAGTCTTGAAATAATCCTAGTGAGGCAAGGGCGGGACGGATCCAGACGACGGTCTGTTCGAAGATCGTGGAAGGATTCAGGTGATCTCTCCACCTTTCTATTATTGTACATGTTGTTCGTAATGAAGAAGAACCATCTTGTTCCTGAATTCACGTGTTAATATCTGCTTGTATATGTGAAAAGATTGTTAATTAAGCATTTATTATTGTTTATATGATGTTTCACATGGATTACACTGACATTTAGGAAAGATATATGCTGTACAACTAGATTTCCGTGCATGTCTCTTCTTTATTTGCAGGTTGAAGAGGAAGAAGGGTTGCTGGAGGTTTGTACCCCGCGGGATCTACATCAAATGTAGGATCTTCGAGTGAGTTCTACAATCTATAATATCTAGCTTTTAGCATACAATTTTGGTTATGTGAGTCCTTCTTGAATAGCATGCCCTGATCTGTGGAGGTTTTTGACCCAACGACCTCTAGGGAGTTATTTCCCGAAACAAATACCGAGGTGAGAGATAACCGTCGGATCACTACAAATTGTGACCATCAGATTATAAGTTACAAATGTACATGGTAAAGAAACACACTTTACCTAACTCTACACTGGACTAAGTTATTCTTAACTATTTCCTATGAGTCGGAATATCCTAACATCCCCCCTTAAGAACAACTTGGGATAGGATTGGAGGATTTACAAAGGTGACACAAAAAGAGCCTATTTCCTATGTGTCGAAATATATTAACATCACCCCTTAAGAACAAATTGGGATAGGATTGAAGGATTTACAAAAGTGACACAATAGGAGAAGGAAGGAGGCATTAGAGCCTATCCCCACTTAATGACAACTTTCCTGAACTCCAAGCATGGATTGAAATTTGGTAAACTTTACTTTTGTGAGAGCCTTTGTAAAGATATTGGCTACTTGATCATTGGTTAGACAATACTGCACTTCAAGAACACGATCATGAATGAGATTTCTGATGAAGTGTATGTGGAGTTCAATGTGTTTCATACACTGATGCTGAACTGGATCTTTACATAGCTGAACAACACTTTGATTATCACACCAAAGTGTAGTTGGATGTTTTTGATGAAGACCAAATTCAGACAGGATTTGACGAAGCCATAAGGCTTCCTTGCTGGCTTCAACTGCACCATGATACTCTACTTCTGTTGATGAAAGGGAGATGGCACTTTGTTTCTTACAAGACCAAGTAATAGGTCCTGAACCAAGAGTGAATACATATCCTGCAGTGGAATTCCGATCATCAGAGTCACCAACCCAATCATAATCAGTGAAACCAATCAACAAGGGAGATGCTCCTGCACTGTAATGAATCCCAAACTGAACCATACCTCGAATATATCAAAGTATTATTTTCACTTCTTTCTAGTGACTTTCATGAGGTTGGTGCATAAATCGAGTGACAAGACCAACGACAAAGGAAATTTTAGGACAGGTATGGGTTAGATACAAAAGTTTACTAACAAGTTGACGGTATAAGGTAGTATCAACTTCAAGGGTAGCATAGTTGACTGAAAGCTTGACTCTAGATTGAAAGGGAGAAGGGGCAGGCTTACAGTCTTCCATGTGAAAGTGGTGTAGAAGATCACATGCATACTTGGACTGAGAGAGGGTAATGCCTTCCTTGGATTGCAAGACTTGAAGACCAAGGAAATAATGCAAGTGTCCTAAGTTTGTCATTTCAAACTTTTTTTTGAGGCTAGACTTCACATGGTTTATATGATTTGGATCACTACCAATAAGGATAATATCATCAACATAAAGAACAAGGATGGTGAAGGAATTACCCACCTTCTTGGTGTAGACAGTGTTGTCAGAATGAAACCTAGAAGAGCCATTATCTAAGAGAAATCTATCCATTTTGGCATACCAAGCCTGAGGAGCTTGTTTGAGACCATAGAGAGACTTCCTAAGGTGACAAACAAGGCTGGATTCTTTTTTGATAAAGCGAGGGGGTTGTTCCATGTAGATTTATTCATGTAAATCTCCATGTAAGAAGGCGGATTTAACATCCATCTGATGGACTTCCCATTTAAAGGAGGCAGCAAGGGAAAGAACAAGGTGGATATAATTAATTTTGGCAATAGGGGAGAAGGTTTCAGTATAGTTAATGCCTTCAACTTGTGAAAAATCTTTAGTGACAAGACGAGCTTTATGTCTATCCACTTTTCCATCTGGTCCAAACTTGGTTTTGTAAACCCATCTACATCTGACAAGTTTTCTTCCTTTTGGGAGAGGAAAAAGATCCCAAGTATCATTTTTCCAATAAGAAACGATACTCTTCATTCATAGCTTCATCCCAATATGGATGACTGGAGGCTTCTTCAAAGGTTTCTGGATCAATTTTTTCTGGAACTTGAGCCAATAAGGAAGAAGCTCTTTCGAACTGAGAATGTGTATGTCATCGATCGGCAGGGTCACCTGCAAGAGAACCTGCTGCATCTCGAGTAGAACGAACCCATATTGGAAGTAGTGGACTATAAGGAACAATTTCACAAGCTGGAGGAGGATTTTCATCCTTGCTGTCATCATCGGAACTAGAAGGAATGATATTAAAAATAGACGAGAGAGAGAGAGGTGGCACATATGCCAAATCAGGCTCGCAGACCAAAGGTGGCACATTTTCCGAACTCGACTCGCAGGCCGATATATTTTCATCAAATTTTTCATCTCTTCTAATGATAATATTTTTGGATTTTAGTTGAGGAAGTATATATCCTTTGACATCTTCAGAATATCCAACAAAAATGTATTTTTCAGTCTTAGGTTCTAAGGATTTCTGTTTCGCATCTGGAATATGGGCCCAAACATCAATTCAAAAAACACGAAAGTGAATTACATCTGGTTTGATTGAGCTCCAAGCTTCTTCTGGAGTTATATTCTTTAAAACCTTAATAGGAGTGTGATTTACTATGTAATTTGCATAGCTAATGGCTTCTACCCAAAATATGAGACCAAGTCCTTTAGATTGAAGCATACAATTAGCCATTTATTTTAAGGTGCGATTCTTCCTTTCAGAAACACCATTTCGTTGTGGAGTATATGGAACAATATGTTGCAATTGAATTCCATGCTCTGTGCAGAAGTTGATAAATTTTTTGTTGACATATTCTTCGCCACTGTCTGATCTTAACTTAAGAATTTGATGTCCAGATTGTTTCTCAACAAAGGCCTTAAAGGCCAAGAACATGTTAAAAAATTCACTCTTGAGTTTTAAGAAATATACCCAAGTGCGTCTGGAAAAATCATCAATGAAAGTTAAGAAGTACTTGCAACTAGAGAAAGAAACAACAGGAAGTGGACCACATAAATCACTATGCACAAGCTGCAAAGGGGCTGAAGCATGCCAAGAGGCACGTTTGTCAACTATCTGATGATGTTTTCAAGTGCATCAGGAGCAAGCTTTACATCTACGAAGAATGCCATAGGAAGGCTCGTCCACCTTATTTTCCTTACACAGAGTTTGAAGAGAGCGATAGTTTAAGTGACCAAATCGCTCATGCCAAAGTTTGCTCACATCATCATTATGAGCAACAAAAAAAGAGGGAAGAGATGATGACCCAAAGTTGTCAAACTTATACAACCTTGTGGAATCATCAGCAATGCCAGTAGCTAAAATATGTTTAGGATCTTTGAGGTTCTTGATTACAACATCATGAGGTGAGAATTCTACTATTTTCCCTTCACCTGAATGAGTTATCTGATAAATAGATAGAAGGTTGCATGACAAGGTAGGAACACATAGTACATCATTAAACTGACCATTATCTAGATGAATGGTTCCAGATCCTACAACGCTAAGAGATCTATTAGCACCAACATAAATATGTTTGGTGTTACAATCATTTAAACAAGAAAACATGGATTTACTTTTAGCCATGTGGTAAGAAGCTCCAGAATCAATGAGCCACTCATGTGAAGGAGAATAAGAAGATACATTTAATGCATAACCAGATCTTTTCTTGACAACCACAAGCAGAAAGTGTCATGCCTGAAGATGAAGGTGAAGAGTGCTCCAAATTGATGTTGTGCTTCTTCATTGCTGCTTCTGAGGCTTCCATCTTCTTAAAACATTTGGACTCTATATGGTCATCCTGGTTGCAAAAGTTGCAATGTCTCTCTGTCTTCTTCCCTTTGTTTTGATTTGCCTTATTATTTTGGTGATTTGATTTTTCAGTTTGCGGCTGAAATTTCTTAGGGCCCTTGTTTGGTTTAGGACCATATTTTTTAGGATGATGCTTCTTGGGATTCTTTTGATATGGTTTTTTTTGGGCTTCTAAGGCTTTCTTAGAAGCGTTTCCAGTAGTGATAATAACAAGGTGTAAAAGTTTTTCTTGTTCTCTTATCAAAGAATCACAAAAGGCATCAAAAGAGGGATTCTTGTAGGTGGTTCGTGAAGAAATGATGGCTTATATGGTGGAATGGAAGGTGGAAACAAATACAGAGTATGCAAGACCAAGCTTAGCAAGAATTCAATATATGAGGCTACCATCGTCCTTTTTTATCTTACAACCTTCTAAAAGAATTCGGAGGGTCTTAAATTTGGACAAAAAATCTTCAATGGAGGAGAAATTATTGGGGTCCAAAGTAAGCAAATCATTTTCAAATTGATGGGCTCGGATTTGATTTTGAATGCCAAAAATAGTTTTTAATTTTTCCAGGGCCTCATCAGGGGTGTCAATTTTAAGGATATGAAATCGAATATCTTGAGAAATGGACATTCCTATCAACCCTCGTGCTTGATCTTGTTTATTTTCCCATTTAACAGCTTTATCATAATCGGAAGGTTTAGTTTCTTGTCCTGTGGCTATTCTATAAGGCCCTTTACTTCTAAGATTATCTACCATGTGAGGTAGCCATTGGAAATAATTGGTGCTGTTAAGAATAACTAGGCATGCACTTTCCATTTTTTTTTTATTTTTTATTTTTTATTTTTTTATTTTTTTTTTATTTTTATTTTTTATTTTAATCTGAATCTGAGAAAAGCTAAAAATAACTACTCCAATGGAAAGATCTCAAAAAATTAGGCCGTTTAAAAAAAATCAGCTCGAAAAATGGCTTCTGGATGAAGAAGTTATGCCTATTGAAAAAGATGAGTTGTAGATGCCGAATAGTTACAGGAACGGGATGAAGTGCAACTTTTTTAAAAAAAATTCCACCCCTTTGAACAAATTTTTTTTACAAAAGAAGCTTGAGAAGGAGACTTGAACCCAAGGCCTCTATTCTCATAAACTAACCCCTCACCAAGTGAGATAGTAAAAGGATCATGTTATTTTAGAAAGGAGGAAGGGGGGATTATTGTTGTTGTTGTTGTTGTTGTTGTTGTTGTTGTTGTTGTTGTTGTTGTTGTTGTTGTTGTTGTTGTTATTACTCATTTTCGTTGTGTGTGCCTTTTCCTGCATAAAAAACACAAAAAACGAGAAAGAAAAAATGAAATGCGAAGCCTTATAGCAGAATGTTAGATTCTCAGTTAGCCTTACCGAAAACTATCACTTTTTTACTATTTCTGATTTCTCGAGATCACACAAAGACGCAGGGAAAGAACATACGTAGCAAAATAAAAAATCCCCTTTTCCTGTTTCTGATTTGCCGAGATCGCACAGAGTGCACAGCAAAGAGCATACACAGAGAAGAGGGTATAGATCTGGCAAATAAATAAAACCTTAATACATAAAAAGAAACCGAAATAAGCAGAACTATTAACAAATATAACTGCAAAATACATGCTTTATACCTCAAGATCTAAACTGACATAACTTGGGCAGCCACAAACCTTTTCACATGAAACAAAAGGCATTCCTCACTGTAACATATGCTCCGGACACAACCGAGAAATTCTCCAAGCCCAAATATGTTCAGGAATAGTATATCTACAAAACGACATTCGCATGCAGTCAAACCGGCTTCAGATTTTGATCAACAACGAATGTGACCTCAAAATAGCTCTAATACCATGTAGGAATTTACAGGGTAAGTACTATAGATCAAGAACCAAAGGTCACCACTCACAAACAGATCAAAAATCAGTACACCAGTACAATCACGTGGTTAAAAACCTCAAAGAGGGAAATAGTCCACGCCCTGAGCCAACGTGGCCACTTCAGGGAATTTATTAAAATAAAAATAAAAGTTACATATGTTTCTCTCATAAACGGTTACTGGAAAAATGGCCCTCCATCCTCTTTAAATAGAGATCATGGACCAATCGGGTGCTAAGCCACGGATCAAGTGCCGTAAAAACTGAGGTGAGAGATAACTGTCGGATCACTACAAATCATTACCGTCAGATTATAAGTTACAAATGTACATGGTAAAGAAACACACTTTACCTAACTCTGCACTAGACTAAGTTATTCCTAACTATTTCCTATGTGTCGGAATATCATAACACCATTGAACCCTTTTGTTTGAGATTTATCAATTGGATAAAGAAGGTGTTGCTTTTTGTATCATTATAATGTGCTATCATTTCCTCTATAAAAATTTTAAAAATTTCAAGTGGTTTATGAGAACAAAGCCATTGATACCATAGAAAAAGACTAGTTTCTAGCTATAAAGTTGCAATGCATACATTTTTTGTGTTTTTCAAATTATGGATATCAAAATATTGCTCTATATGTAGTATCCATGTTATCGAATCCATTTCATCAAACTTTGCAACTCATATCGATATTTGGAATATGGCAGGTCTTAAATCCGATATTAGAGTCTATGAAATTACGATTAACATTTCATTTTTTATCATCATGAGTTTCATATACTACCTTTTTTCCATTAGGAATAATTTCTTGTAGCAAATTTGTCAAATCTTCCTTCAAACCTTCCATGTTTGATTTTAAACCATTCTTCATGTCTTCCATGTTGCCTTTTAGTTTTTATTCTGTACCATCGATCTTAGCTTCCACTCAGTTCTTTAAAACATCCATGTCTTTCTTCAAAGCATCCATCTTAGCTTCCATTTCATTTTCGGTTACTCTTTGCGACAGAGAAATTTGTCGCACTTGGTCTCATAATTGTGATATATCATGTTGCAATTATACCTCTTCATGCATCATAATATAGATTTATGAGGGCTTATTGGTTGTGTAATTATTTTTGGGATGAATTTTAGAACCAAATATTGATATCAATGCTTCAATATTCCCTTGGAATCACTTCAAACTGATTTTTCAAACAAAATTTATGGAATTTTAAAAAAAATACACACCTTTTTCTGGATTTTTAGGAGCTTGATATTGAACCTATTGTATATCTATGATTTCAGATCTCAAATATTTTAGCTTCAGTACTGTGGTATCCCTCTGACTCTTCTTTTCAATTCCATAGGTTAGACCTAATTTAGGTTCTTCAAGATAAAGTTATGCCCAATCTCCCACAATGACCTAATTATGGACTAGTTCAGTAGAGGAAACTTGTACAAGGTGCTACGTGTCATTGTTTCGACCTTTGGCCTTGATATTGATACACAAGAAACTAAAGTCTATGCAATTTTAGTCACTTATTGTAGAATTTAAATATTATTCCTAAAACTAAAGTTATGATGATTTTCTCTCGATCACCTATTTTAGATGAAATTATGGATCCTTCAAAAAATCTAACTTCCTCGGATCATATCTCTGAAAATATAGTGTATCAAAATCTAAAATTAGTACATGAGGTTGACTAGTATTTCGAATCAACATGGTTTCAATTTTAGCTTCTGAAGCTTCACAAAAAAAAAAAACGTTATAGCAAAAATTCCAAGATGACTTGTTTGAAGAAGTGAAACGCTAGAATCCAAAGCTCTCATACCAATTGTTATGCAACCAACTCACAAAATAGAAGAAAAGATAGATCAACGACCTATAAATCGGCCTCTTTGAGGGGGAAACCTACTTTATATTACATAAATGAACAATTCGTGGATGATACAAAACAAAAACTACTTTCCATATATAGGAGTCTAAGGGTTCAAAATATAATTAGTGCCTACATAACAATAACAATGTAAGGCCACAACAATAAAAATAGTGGGCTTCTATGGGGCACAATAATAACAATATGGGGACTACATGGGAAGAAAAAAACAATAAGGGGGCTACACTAGTATTATAGGGACATAACATCGAGTTCCTTTGTATTTATAACCTCCTTGAGGGGTCAAATATCCTTCCTTTAGGAAGACTTGATATTGCTCTTGGGTTGAATTTCTTTTGGGATACAAAATGAATTTTAGTTGATTAAATAATTCATTTCTTTATTACAAAGAGTCCAATCATACTATGACACGTGACCATTAATATTATTTATCCTAGAAAGACCTAGAAAACCTAAAAGCACGAAGAACATGCATTTGAATAAAACTTGAGTATGAAACCCATACTACAAAATAAAATATAATATCTATTTATTTATTTTTATTTATTTATAAATAATATACAATTTCATGATTACAATTAGGTCATTATGAAGACCGAACCTAGTTACAATTTTCAACACTCCCTCTTAACTAGGGAGGCATTCACAATCCCATTAAATGGTAAAAAGAAACTAAATCTTGAAGCATTATAATAAGAAGAGTTAGACTGAAAAGCCATATTTTTTCAAGCATATTTATCATAACCAAAATTTTCCTTGAAGGCCTTTACTAGACAAACTCATCCTTATTAGAGAGCATTATGTTGGGAGGCTTTACATGAGATTTTGCACAACATTTAAGGTACATACCCCATCTGTATGTTCATTGGGCATGTCATTTGAGGACTATTATTATCTTTGATTACAAAACCAAAATCCTCAACGGATACTAGTCCTCTTCTACTACTCTTATCTTGGATTCCCTACCTCATACTCAAAGAGTATTAGTCAAAAACTTCTTTTTCTTGATTCCACAATCCATAAGAAGTCTTATTATAAAATGTTTATCCTATACTCCAAACTCCATTATTTATTTATGTCCTTCAATAATGCTTACGACTATTATTTCTAGTCTAGTGCTTGACCCATAAATACAAGAAATATACAACATCGCTCCCTCACAATTAGGGAAGATATTTCTACTGAAACAAGCTTACCTCTCAGCTACTCAAAATTCCTGTTTGGTAACCATTTAGTGAATATGTTGACTAATTGTTCATTTGTAGGTATATAATGTAGGTCCATGACCCCATCTATTTCCAAGGTATTGACGTAGTGGTACTTATTATTTACATGCTTTATCCTGGCATGAAACACCAAGTATTCTATTAATCTTATGCAACTTTCATTATCACAATGTATCCATGTAGGGATAAGATGTCCTTCAAAAAAGTATGATAATAACTTCTTAAGCCAAATTTCTTCCCAACATACCTCACTTACAACAACATATTCAAATTCAACACTACTCAAATAAATTGTATCATGCTTTATGCTCATCCATGGGACCATGGAAGACCCTAGGTCGAAGCATACACCTGTTTTTCTTCTTTATTTTGTCTCACTGTCACCAAAATTTGAGTTTTATATCTCATAAGTTTGATTTCATTGCCAATATACTAGAGGTAGTGATGTATGGTTCCATGCAAATATCTTAGGATATGCTTGGATGAAATCCAATGGTCATGTTTTGGCTCCATCTGAAATTGACTGAGAACATTTACTGAAAATAAATTTTCGGTCTATTATTTACTAGATATATCAAGGACCTAATTAAATGTATCTAGAAAGTAGGATCTAATGGAATAGACTTTGAACTCCTCAACTTCTTTAAATTTGTAATCATAAGAGTCATCAAAATATTGCTATCCATCATCCCAAACTTTTGAAGAACCTTGATAACATATTTACCATGACCAAGATATATCTCACCTAGCTTCCACCACACTTATAGTCCCAAGAAATAATGCATAATCCCAAGATACTTCATATCAAACTCGACTGCTAACTTCTTTTTTAATTCTTGAATCTGATTCTCTACACCTGTGACTAGTAGATCATCCACATACAAGAGTATGATGATTGGTTCAACCTTGAGCACCTTGATGTATAGGTTAGGATCTACAGTACCCTTGGATATACCAAGTGTCAATAGGTATGCATACATTCTTTCATACCAATCTCTAGGTGCTTGATTTACGCCATATAGAGCTTTTTTAACCTACAAACATGAGTACCCCTCTTAGTTTATTTCAAATCCTTGAGGCTGCTCAATATATGGTTACAAAATTTTGTAAAGCTACCTTGAAATCCGTTTTATGGATGTTCCTTCCCATAGTAGAAACCAACAAAAGAAGTGAATTTATTATTGTATATCTAATTGTGGGAGAAAAGGTTTCCTCGTAATCAACCCCTTATTTATTCGAGAGGCCTCTTGCTACAAAACTTGCTTTTTATTTATCAATGCTCCCATATGTAATGTGCTTTATCTTGTAAATTCATTTTTAAGTGACTATAGACTTGTCACTCGGCCTAGGGAAAATATCCCAAACATCATTATTCATTATGTACTAGTATTATTCCTGCATTTCATTCCTCCACTCTTGATGTTTAAATGCATCTTCATAGGAGGAAAGTTATGTTTCAATAAGATTTGTCATATATGCAACATGTTGGTGTTAAGATATGAATTATATAATTCACCCTTTTACCACATTAAATGTCAATCTGGGACTTGTCTGGTTATTTCAAGGTTACCGTGTAAAATATATGCAAGCAACAATTAGAAAATTTAATATTGATCAAGAATTCAATAAACTGTTCATAACAACAATTTACTGTAAAAGTAAAGAAAGTATGAACAAAAATCAACTATAATAACAACTAGATTCACAGTAACCGCATTAAACCATTACAACAATAAATAAAATATGTGATATAATAAAAGGTACTAAACACGCATTAATTTAGCAACACCTGGTTAGGAGAGCAGGCCCAACTCTCTGATAAGGGATGTGATAAAATCATGAAATCAAGAAAATATCAGAAAGCTTCGAATTTCATTAAATGTAGTTGCATGAAAAATTAACTGTTACAAACTCTCAATTATCTCGTATGTTCCTTATATGTGTTATATCCCCATTTTCTCTCTAATTTGTGTCCTTTAAATATACAGACAAAAAAGGGAAATAAAATGATTAAAAAATCTTAATAATAAAGATGAGATCTAAAAGATCTTTCCATCATTATTCAGCTGGCACAAGTCAGATATGGTAATTACAATTGGGGTAATTTGGAAAATGGAAAAAGCAAAAAATATGCCAATATATCCTTTGAATAACCTTGCGTTTCTCTAAATCAAGACTGAAGTTTGGAAAAATTCTCACAATAAAACTAATTTGGTCCATTATGCACAAAACCCATGTCTTAGATTTTCAGGATTCTTCTTTGTTTTCCTAAAACATCCAACACAAAATGGTCACTTGTTATCCAAGGAATTTCTGAGTTGGAATATTTGATTATGAGCTCAAGCTCAAATCTTCAATATCGAGGAGACCTTGGAGGCTAAAATCATGAGTGATGTTATAAAAAAATCATTAATAAACCATCATTGGAAAATTATGCATAGTAATAATTAATTTATTAAAATAAAGGATAACATGTATTACTTATCCAAAAGAGCATAAATAATTATTAAATGGAATTATATAATAAATAATGATAAATAATGTGATAAAAGAATATTAGAAATGGATGAAATAAATGTTAATAAGTGATAATAATAATGAAAAATTAGTAGCCCAACACATTATACCCAAAATACCTCTTTGGCATTTTAATTTCCTTGAATGTACCTAATATCATACGTCCTTTCACTTCTTATAGAGTAGATCTCAACCAAGCATGTATTTTTCTAATTTCTAAACAATTACTTGTTATATAGGCTCACTTGGACCTTCAACATCTTCTTGAATAGATATCTGATATTCACCGTAACTTTGCCTTGATATGTCCTCAAATATATGTATCTATTCTTCATCAGAGTTAAGCAGAACATCCTTTAATTTCTTGTAAGCTATGATTTCAGCAAATATGACAACCCTGCCTACTTTAATTCAACGATCCTCCTTATCATAGATTGTATATGCCTTTGATGAAGCACTATACCCAAAAAATATTCCCTTTAGACTGGTAGGATCCAACTTATTTCTACTGTCCTTAGGTTTATGAA
Source organism: Pinus albicaulis (assembly GCA_034641835.2). NCBI lineage: Eukaryota > Viridiplantae > Streptophyta > Pinopsida > Pinales > Pinaceae > Pinus > Pinus albicaulis. The sequence goes on from JAXQQM020072937.1 coordinate 64,236, forward strand.
TATACATAGGACACCCAACTATTCACATGTGATGGACACTAGGATTCTTTACCATAAATTCTTCTTTCATAGTCATGTTTTTTAGGATTATGTTAGGACTTCAGTTCTGCAAGTCAAAAATTGCCATACATTATTCTCCCCATAGGAATGGAAGGATATATTTATCATGAAGCATGGCCCTGACAATTTTTTCAATAGTTCTATTCTTCCTTTCAACCACTCCATTTTGTTCAAGTTTATAGGGAACAATAAGCTCCCTCTTGATCCCATATTCCTTGTAGCAAGCTATCAATTCTTTGGAGGTGTATTCTCCACCATCATATTACCTTAGAGTCTTGATATTTCTCTCAATTATATGCTCCAATTCATTCTTGAAATCCTGAAACTTTTCAAATACCTAATCCTTGTTCTTGGGGAGGTATAGCCAAGTTTTCCTTGAGAAATCATTAATGAAGGTTACATAATACTGATGCCCACCAAGAGATTTAACTGCCATAGTTCCACATAAATATGAATGTATGAGATATAAAATTCCCATAGATCTGGTATCACTTCTTGCAAATGGATTCTTTACTTTCTTTCCTAGAGCACATCCCTTGTTGGCTCCTTCATGTTCTTCCTTCAATTGAGGGATGAAATTGACCATTTGACTTATACACGGAAAAACATTATAATGAAGGTGTCCATACCTTCGATGCAATAATTCAAAATGACTCACATCTAAGTGGACTTTGGCATGAGATGGAGATGTAAAAACTTTATATAATGTCCCCTCATGAATCCTAATCACCCTAGCATCCTTAATACTAGATCCCTTACGCCAAATCAAAAACTTCCCATCAACAAATTCAACTCTATCACCCTTATCATGTAGACAAGAAATATAAAGTAAGTTTTTCTTCAAACCTGGAACATATAAAATATTTTTGAGGTGAATGCTTCCACAAAAATCAAGCTCCAACGAAGTAGATCCAATCCCTTTCGCTGGATAAATATTCTTGTCTCCAATTTCGATTGAATGGGAGTAATTTCCTTTAGATAGAGTTTGAAGCGGATTGCATTCTCCCGTCATATGTATGGAGGCACCACTATCAATAACCCATACATTCTAATCCTTGAAAGCTCCAGATAAAGTGGAGAACAAACTTCCATCTATTACTTCCTATGTGATATTGTATATGGTATTCAATAGATAATCCTTGATAGATGTAGCGAGATTTCCAAGAAACTTGAAACCATTCCTTATAACCCTTTCCATAGTGCCAACTAAGATGTAATCTTCAGTATCCATCTTGCACCTTAGCTCTGATTCTATGAGGTCCCTATATTACTAGTATAATCCCTTATTGTTGTTAGTGTAACCCCCTTATTGTTATTATTGTACCCCTTTAACCCCATATTTTTAATATTGTGCCCTTACATTATTATTGTTAGGTCGACTAGGATTTCATTGTGGTCCCATGGACTCCTATATATAGAAAGGAGGTTTGGTCCTTTGTATAATTCAAGAATTGTTCATTTATGTAATGTATTAGAGGTTTCCCCCTCAAAGTGGCTGATTTCTAAGGCATTGATCTCTCCTTTCTTCTATTTTTGGAGCCGGTTTCATAACATTTGGTATCAGAGCTTTAGATTCTAGGGTTTCGCTACTCCAAACAGGTCATAGTGGAATTTTCACTATAAATATTTTTCTATGAAGGTTCAGAACCTGAAATATTCACAGAGTGAAGTAGAAATCCCAAGGAACCTCCTGTAAAAATTTAAGATCTTGGTTCGGAATATTTTCGTAGATATGGTCTGTGGAAGTTAGGGATTTTTCAGGCTCCCGAATTCCACCGGAAACAGGTCATCGTGGCATGTGCGCTATAACTTTCTATCTAAGAAATTTTAGAAGCTGAATTTTTTAAAGAGCGAAGCTGCGATCATGAGGAACCTCCTGTAAAAAATTTAGATCTTTTTTCACAATATTTTGAAGCTATGATCTGTATAATTTAGGGTTGTTTTAGGCACCCGAAGTTCATCTCAAAGAGGTGACCATGAGAAAATCATCATAAATCTCTCTTTGAGCATCGTATTGAAATTCTATAAGAATTTTATGCAAGTACACAGACTGTAGTTCCATTTGTTTCAATTTCAGAGTCGAAGGAGGAAACAATGACACGTAGCATGCCATACAATTTCACTCTACTGAACTAGTCCATAATTAGGTCATTGTGGGACATTGGGCATAACCTTGTCTTGAAGAATCCAAATCAGGTCAAAACTATGGCGTTTGAAAGAAAATTCAAAGGGCTACTACAGGGCTGAGTTTAAAATATTGAGGATCCGCAATTATAGAGATAATTCAATCTCAATATTGAGCTCCTCAAAAGCAAGGAAAATGTGTGTATTTTTTTTCTGAATTGCATAAGTCTTGTTTGAAGAATCAAGTTGAATTGATTCCAAGGGCATATTGTAGAATAAATATCAGTATTGGGTTCTAAAATTCCTCCTAAAAATAATTCAACACTCATGAAGTCTTTAAAGGCTCTACTATGACTCATGAAGACGAATAATGGAAACATGACATCAAAATTACAAGAGCAAGTGCAAAAAATTTCACTCTCGCAAAGAGAAACAAAAAATGACATGGAAGTTTTGAAAAAAGGCATGGAAACTAAGATGGATGGTTTGAAGAAAGGCATGGAATATAATATGGATGGTTTGAAGAATGACATGGAAGCTAAGATGGATGGCATGGAAGCTAGCATGGAATCTAAGATGGATGACATGGAAGCTAAGATTGTTGAAAAATGGAAAACATGAAGAATGGTATAAAATAATACATGGAAGGTTTGACAAATTTGACACAATAAATGTTTCCTAATGGTAAAAATATAGTAGAGAAAAATCATTATGAGAAAGAAAAAAATTAATCGTGATTTCATAAACTCTAATGTTGGATGGAAGAACCTGTTGGAGTTCCTGAGTTTTGATAGATTGGCTAACCAAAAGATAAGACAACATCAAAACCAATCTTTAGAGTTTCAGGATCTATTCCTCATGTTCTCAGAGAGGGAACTCTCAAATTATTTGTTTTGCAAAGGTATATCTTGTTTGCCTTGAAGTATTGATTTTAGACTAGTTATTAAGTACAGGTGTTTGTTTGGTTGAATTGGCACAACAGAATATGAAAGGTCTAGGTAGTATAGATAGAAAGAAGAAGTATCAGATTCATTGGGTAATGGAGTCAAGAAGATTTTTATGAAAAACTCATCAATGGATATGGGATATCAAAGGGAAAATCTAACTTGGCCACAGGATCCTTTAGTTTTTATGAATGAGATGGACATTAATGATTTTGAAACGAGAAGTTTAATTCTCAACAAGGGGAAATTGAAAACATAACTTGAAAAATAAAGAGGTATTTGATAGACAGGGCTAACCATGAATTATACAAACCACACTTTAAGCAAATAATGACTTCAAGAAAACTTTCAAAATGAAATCTAAGATTTGGGGAACACCCTATTTCCTCAAAGACTTTATTTCAAAGGAATTAGAAAACATAAAATATTCACTGATAATTGCAGTCATAGAAGAGGGAACACCTAACACATCTATGATCACAACTATAAATACCTTTAAAACAATTATTCAAGCAGGGACAAAGGGTATGATCTAAACAGACCTCCTTGGCTAACTATAAACAGTGGTACTTCAAAGGGAGACTTCAAAAACAATTTTCAAGTGGCAGCAGACAAGCAAGGAAAACCATAAATCATGTTGGAACCAAATATTTGAACTATTAGAGAAATAAACAAGCATGAGGACTAAAGAGAAGGATTAAAGACTCTAAAATACCTCAGCAGAAGAAAACATAAAACAGTGAAGGATAAACAGGTCTAAGGTGCTTCCAGGAGTCATTTCTTAGCCTAAACTTTTCATCCTACTGTAGTAAGAATTTATGAAACATGAAAACAGGAAAAACAACAGACAGTTCAGAATCAATCACCAACAACCAAGCTCAGGGATCCAATGATAGAGCCTTCTCAAGAACAAGCATGTCAAAACATAATCCAACTTCCAAGACTTCAATTTCTTCTTCAACTTCAATAGACTATGTATTATTTCAAAGAGTTCCAATGTTACAACTAGTGACCAACCAACCAACTTCTCATCTTCTTCAGAAGTATTTATAGAAAAAATGAGGAGGTGGAAGAGTTATAGGGTTGAGTATCATTAATTCTATACTAAATGAAACTCCTAGCCTTGAAAACCATGCAAGACATAAGGTAGGAAATCATTCGATTTACAACTCTATTTTATTAACTCTGTTTTCTGCTTTTTAGGCTTAGTGGGTGAAAATATTAACTTTCAGGAATTTTCTTATCCTTTCAATAGATTTACTAATAGTTTGAAATATATTCTTTTTTTTGTAATAACTGTTAGCAGCCTTTGGTCTTAATGTTTCTGACTGAGATTTGATCTGGGTATTCCTTTGAGCCAGAGAGGCTGCAGGTGGAAATTTTGGCAGCTAGGGATTCAATTAGCCCATATGATGTGGCATTTGAGGTTTCCTTCGACTGATATGATTCTTTGTTTCATAAACAAAGTTATTTATCTTTGGATCTGTGTTTAGGCTTGATTAAGCCATAATATTCATCTTTGACACTAATACTCTTTCATTTAATTAACTCTGACTGTGTTTGTTGTTTGCAGGAGCACAGAGGGTTTGTTGGAGTTTTTGTTCAGAAGATCGATAATCATGACTTATCAATCTTCTAAAAACATGTAATTATCGCTTTAAAATACTTTAATTTGTATCAAAGGCTGTGAGGATCGTCATCCTCGGCCATTAATAACACTGTAATTATCTGCTGGAGGTTTTTTAATCTTAATCTTCATTAAACCTACACACAAACACACAAAGTTAATTAAATCTTGTGATTTATTGGTTTAAACTGCTTTGGAAGGTTCTTGGAAATGTTTCGGAGCAGTGAGGATGGAGAAATTTGCAGCGGAGGATGGGTTTCTATGGTAAACATAGAAACACGGTTTTAAATTTAAAATATGGTGCAAATTGGGAAGAAGTGGTTTTAGGAAAACCATTAGTGGTTTTCGCGCAACATTTGGGGGGTAGGCAGTATTAACTTTTGGAACACAATTCCATTCATCGCTCGACATGTGGAAAATGAAAACCACTTTTATCGTGCGGAACTAGCGCACTGTGAAAGGGGGCCAAAAATTGCACGATATCAAATCTGAGCCATTAGATCAAAGGCTGCAGATCCGACAGTGCGGGTGGAACGTGATGGATGAAGAGCTGCGAGTGCAGAAAGTTAGGTAGGGTCCACGATGACTGTTACACCATTTTTTGGCCATCTAACTCTTCATCATTAGATGGACCCAAGTACACCATGTAAGACCAGTTTTACCCCAAGTAAAACTGCTTTCACTATGTTAATTAGGAAACCCCAAAAGGAATAATTAATTAAACCATAATTTAATTATTATTCCAAGTCATGTTTAACCCAAAAACAAATAAATTAATGAGATAAACCCATAGTTATCTTATTATTTTCTAGGAATAATTATTTAATAATATTCCTTGTTAAATATGACCAAATCAACCACCATTAATCAAATAAATCATTATTTATTTGATTATATTCCAACCACTTCCTTAAAAAGATAAATAAATCATTTATTTATTTATTTTTCACTAATCAAGGGATTTGACCCAAGTCAAACACCCTTTCCCTCCAACAAATAATAATAAAATATTCCATAGAGGTGGATCTAGATGTGATTAACATTATTTTAATCATGCACCAAGATCTAGAAGAACCCAATATTTTGTTATAAATAGGAGGGTTTTCCCCATCATTCTTCACCTTTTGTTGCATATTAGATCACTCTGGATCTATACACTTGGTCTCATTTCTGCCATTTTGCCCCCATTGAGCTCTACCTTCTACATTGGGTTTTTCTACATCTACAAGAGAGAGAAAGCTTAGATCTGAAGTGCTGAGGACTACAAAGAACCCATCCCATTGAGGAGACCTGGATACACCTTCTTGTTTCCTCCCAGGTGCCCTGTAATATAAAAATTCATTCAAAATCGTGTTCTTGTCTTGTCTGTTGGATGCATGGAGCAAACTCTTTACTTTACTGCTTAATGTCTTTCCATTTATAGATCTGTTTGTTGCAGCACTTTAACTACTAATTTCAGATCTGAAGATGTTTTGCAGCCATTATTGTTGTTAGGGCTATTAGTTATGCGTAGCTAAAGTGGTTCTTTTTCGTACACTTCGACGAAGAATTCATACTAACAAATGGCGACTCCACACGGGTTTTAAAATTACGACCGCTGTCGTTTCTCATATTCCTGCATATCCAGCTACTTCAGGCCCTAGGGCTTCTTTTCAGCTGCTTAGTTTTTCTCTTTTCATGTCATTTTTTTCACATAAAACCCTAAAAACCTAAAATTTCTAACTTCCGTGTGTTTCTGGCCCTATTGCGCAGGTAAGCGACACCAGCCGCAACTGAGACGGCAACTTTTCAAATAATCTGCCGCCGAAACAGCCGGAACGGGGGGGTCGCACCTTTTGGCCCAAAACCTGCGACCTGGACGCACTTTTTGGCCTGTTTCCTGCGACCTCAACTCAGATCAGGTCAGAACCTGCGACCTGCCTTTTTTCCCGCATTTTTTCTGCAATTTTTCTGGGTTTTGCTGCAGCCTCTGCCAGGGTTTTCCAGCCTCTGTCTCAGCCCGCCTTGACCAAGATCTGATCTGTTTTTACTCCTCTAAGTGGGAACCCAGCCCCTTAGGGCTTTAGTACCCTCCACTTTTTGTGGAAGAGTTTCAGCTGTTTCAGCCGTCGGTTTCAGAGCTTCAGCCCCCTCTTTTTCCAGATCTGTGACCTCACTTCCAGATCCATTGAAATCAACCTCTTTTCCTTTCAAATCACCTCTTGTCGTTTTGTTTGGACCTCCTCTAAAGGCCTCTACCTTGCCCCCCCCCGGTTTTTTGCTGATTTCCCTTTTTCCAGCCACCTTGCCTCTGTCTCTTGGCTGTGATCTGCACCCCTTATCTGCAGCTTTATCCTCCAGATCTCTGTCCCCTTTGACCCTAGATCTGTTGAGCTTCCCTTGTGTGTGTTTCCATAGTTTTCCCCTTTCTTTTCAGCATAGTTGTGAAAGACCCACCTTCTTGGGTTAGATAGATGCATACGTAGCCGTTATTTTTCTGTTATTTCAGCATTTTATTTCTGTTCTCTGTAGGTTTATTTTCAGCTACGTAGCACACTTTTTTCTTGCTCTCAAACAACGGAAAGGGTTTAAAAATTAAAATCAACACACACCACACACTGACCCTAAGTGAAGAAGCGCCTGGTTTACACCGCCTGGCAAAGACTCTAAAATCAATTGTCACTGCACCTTTTCTGCCCTTGACCTTCTTGATTTTGTCCCTTTCTGCCCTTGTCGGTTTCCTTCTTCTTGTCATCATTGCGCCCCCAAGGCACCTTTCCCGGAGACTTCTTGGCCTTCATCCTCAGTTTCCGGTTGATCGACCTGCTCCGCACCGCCGTCGTCGAGCCAGTCCACCTTCGAGTCCGCACTCCGACTCCTCCCCCGATTCATCGGGTCCCCCTTCTCCTTCCGGTTCTCCCCCTTTTACCTTCACCATGTCTGGATCAGGGCCTAACGCTAGCGGTTCTCCCGGCCCCAATGCCGGCCCTACTTCTAGCGGAACCATCACAACCACTACTCCGGCCACCCCTGTGCTGCCGTACATTGCAGGCCTCAGCCTCCCCGATTTCCGTCAGTTGATTAATGATCCCATTCACCACAATGCTACCTGGCCCACTATGCCCACCAAGCTGCCCTCTGATATCCCTAAGTTCGAGGGCCTTACTAGAGAAGATCCAACCAATCACATCCGATCTTTCCACATGTGGTGTTCCTCCAATTCCATTACCGATGACTCCATCCGTCTTCGTTTGTTCCAACGCACGCTTACCGGCGAAGCTTCTAAATGGTATGTCGAACAGGCCACTTCCTCCCATACCACGTTCGAGACTCTTTCCCAAGCCTTCCTGTCGTACTTCCAGCTCCCTCTCCGATACGACACCGGTACGGAGCTCTTGACTTCATTTAAGCAATCCTCTTCCACACGCCTTTCTGCCCATGTTCAGGAATGGCGACGAAGACGGAGCTTATGTCGAGCCCCTCCCTTTGAAGATCGGGTTTACATGGACTGGTTCCTTCGCACCCTCCCGTCTCCCATCGGCAAAGATGTCGCCTCCCACTTTCCTCAATCTGAAGAAGCCGCCCTCCAAATAGCTTTAAAATATGACCTGATCTACGCTCAATCTGGTTATGTTTATACCGTTCTTCCTGACATCCCCAGGCCCGGTGGCGCTAACGCCTCGGGGGCATCTCATTCCGCCGACGGTATTGTTGGATCTCTTTCCCACCCCTCTGCTCACCCTCCTATGAGCCATGGCCTCCCTCAGGGAGGGCCAAAGAGACTCAAGCAATCTTCCTCCCTACAAAGATGTATCCGTGGATACGCATGCCTCCTCCTTTTGCCCAACCTCCCGCTACTCAGATGTGCCGCCCCAACCCAACTCCTTGCTTTTATCCGCAGCCTCGGTGCGCCAGCCTCCTCCAAGATATGCGCTTCCACCTCTCCTCGTCTCCTCACAACCTCGCAATGAAGACATAACCTCCAGGGCAAGTATTTGCACAGCAGGGTGCGATTAATCCCCCTTCTTCTCAAAGAAGGCGGCGAGGCAACCAGAACCCATCTGCCCCCGGTAACCGAGGACCCAATTTTGGTATGGACCCTAACACTAGCAACCAGCCTCAGGGCATCCCGCCCAGGCCGGACAGGCCGCTTCGCACAAACAAGCCCTGTTCGTGTTGCGGTGCTTACGGTCACTACACTCACGATTGTCCTCTCCTACCCCAGATGCGACAGATGTGGGAGTCTCAAGCCACATTGCGCGGACAACACGCCTCCCCTCACGCTTCTCCTAATGTGGCCACGACCCAGCCAGCTGTGTTCACTGATCCTTTCCCTCAACAAGGATTCGTGGCTACCCAACCCCCCGACAGCCATGCAGCCACACCCTCGTCCATTTCTGGTTCCTCTGACTACCAGATCCTTATGATGCGCTCCGATCCGTCCCCTTCCGTCGACCTTCACCTTCAAACCCGGTCTCGCCAGTACCCCAAGCCTCCTGCTCAGTCTGCTCCCGAGCCTCCATCTTCAGGTTCTACAGAGCCTCTTTCGACATCCAGTGGCCCCTTACACATCCCTCAACCCAAAGTCGAGGTTCACCCAAAGATTCCAAAGGGTCCCTTACGCCGAAATGCTGCCTCCGGTCGAGCCGCTCAATCGTACAGTATAGTAGATGATTTGGCACAATCCCCCGCTGCCATTTCCACACTGGAACTCCTCCAGTCGTGCCCTTCTCAAAGGAAGGCTCTACTATCTGCCGTGGGCGCTGTTGATCCTGCTGATGACCAAATGATTGTTTTCGACGCCACTCAATCGGACCACCCTCCTCTTCCTCCTTCCGTTGCTTTCCAAATCCCAGTCAAAATCCGGAACGCCATTGTATCACGGTGTATAATTGATGAGGGGGCATCCACCTGTGTGATGTCCGCTTCGGTTTGGAAGCAACTCGGATCCCCCGAGTTGGCCCCTTCCACGATCACCCTTCGAGCGTGGGATGGTCATGCCTCCCAGCCTATTGGCCTGTTTCGTAACTGTCCCATCACCCTCGCCGGTAAGACTCTTTGCGTTGATGTCGAAGTCATTGACGCCCCTCTAGACTACAACATCCTATTGGGGCGAAGCTACACCTATGCCATGTCTGCTGTCCCATCCGCGGTCTTCCGTAAGATGTCTTTTCCACATAACGGGAAGATAGTCACCATTGACCAGCTATCGTATCATGAGTCATTGTCTCAGTCCTCCTCCGAGACGACCATCTCTTCTGTAGCCAACAAGCAAACTGTCGATTCCTTGACCAGTGTCTCCCCCGGCGTTTATAAAGATTCCACCTTGCTTGGTACTTTTCCTCACCTTCCTCCCCCTCCCGTTACTGATCCCAGCTTGTCGAATGTTTGCATGATGCAATCATCTCAGGCTGCCCATAAACGGCCTGCCTCGGCTAGTCCGCACCCTCCCCCCCGCCCTCCGCAACCCGCTCCTAGCCATTCATCTCCGCCAGCCGGACCTCCTCCTTCCGGCCCTCCCCCTACAGCTAGTATCCCCGAACCTCTTTATCCTCCAGGCTCGGTCCCCCCCGGCCTTAACCATCTTGGAGCCGTACCTTCTGGTCACTACCCTGCTGGACAGATCCCCTTCTTGGCTCCCCCTCCCGGAGTATATTCTGTCCCCGTCATGGCCACCCTCTCTCTCCCTAACTTGACCTTGGGTATTCCGGTTTGGTACCTTGACCCCCCAACCGCCCCCCCCCCTGGTCACCCCAAACCTTACATGGCTTTGACACCGGTTCAACCGGTCCCCTCGCTTCCTCCATAGCCACTGTGCCCCCAGCACCTCCACAGGACCCTTCTCCTGTTGTGACGGCTCCCGGGAAGACAGGCAAAGCCCGAAGGGGGGCAACCCATCACGATCCGGCCCCCCCAACATCCGTTACCCCCCCACGACCACCAAAGCCCGCCATTCGATGCGCTTTGTGTGATGTCGTCGGCCATGCCACTCACATGTGTCCTGAATTGCCCCACCTCAAGCTTCTGGTCAACGAGACATTCCCCGACTCTGATCTCCCAGAAGTACATGTCACTATCCCCGACTCCCTCCCAAAAATCAAACACTTGCGCACAAACCACCCTTGTGCCTTGTGCGATTTTCACGGCCATTACACCCACCTCTGTCCCCGCCTTGACGAGTACCGTTCCTCCTTGGACTTGTACCGCCAATTCAAGGCCGCTTCGATCGGACCAGAGGACATTCACATTCCGCCTCCTGCTTTTCAGCCAACGGAGCCCTCAGTCACCATTTTGTACCCGTCATCATCCATGAGACCATTGGGGAACGTTCCATCTGAATCCTCCCCTGTTGTTTCGCTTGACCTTCCTTCAGCGGTCATCTTGGGCTCAACATCGGTAGATCCGTTATCTACTTACTCTTCGGTCACCCATTGTGACGATGCGCATGTGAACCTCTCTTCTCATGATGATGATTCAGGCCACTTCACCACGTCAGGTAGTTCTTCTTCCACTAGTCACCCCATCTTCTATCACGATGACGACATTATGGAAGAAATTCCACCCCTGACTTCATCTATTCCCCCTTACATCGAACCCATGCGTTCACACCACATCCACCTTGTGGTCATTACATCGAAACCCAATGTTTGGGTAAGGGGGCACCCACATTTGAGAGACCAAGAGAAGCCATTCTCCACCACTCTCCTAGTGTATCTGGTCGTGTTGACTCTAGACCCCGTATGCTTCCACATTTAGAAGAACCTCTAGAGTCCCATATCACTTCAGATCACTCTCGGGACGATACCCCTTATCGTTCCCTCATCTTACATCAACAACCCAGTCTCTTAGACATTATTATTGACCAACCTATAGCTTTTCTACGAGAGCATCAGTTCATTATCTCCAAATCCTCCTTTTGGGATAGTGACACCAGGTATGCAAATTCGGAAACTTAAAGTCCATTTGATCCCTATATGCAGTACCAAAAGAGATTGGTAACACTCCATTTCCTTTCTCAAACTGCATAACCATAACCAGAACAAATGGCACACTACATCATTAAAATGTGGTTAGATTCCCCTTTTTTATAAATACATTTTGGCATGCCCACAGCATGTCACACAAACTCAAAAAATGGGGGCACCACCTGCCCCTACATACATCACTGGGGGCACCATACGCCCCCCCATACATATACTTACGACATGCCCATAGCATGTTCCAAAACTGGGGGCACCATACGCCCCCCCATACATATACATCCGACACGCCCATAGCATGTTACAAACAAAATCCAAAAACTGGGGGCACCATATGCCCCCCCATACATTCTGGGGGGCACCACTTGCCCCTACACACATCCGAGAAGGCATCATATGCCCCTATATCTGGCCAATACACGACGAACGCCCTGATCCGCCTGGATCTCTGTCCGAAGTGTTCCCAGATCCCTCTCTCTCCAGTTGACCCGCAACTCTGCCATACCTGCACAACCACATTATTTTTGTCAGGGTCCAGATCGGGAAAACCATAACCACACACCACAACCCAACTCCCATCCATCAAACAGCACCAAGCCCTCCTCGTCTCCCAGGTCGCAGTTTTCTGCCATTTTCTGGACCAGGTCGCACTTTTTGCCCCCAAACCTGCGTCCTGGGTCGTAATTTTTGCCCCAAAAAGTGCGACCCGGCCATAGAGATGAAGGAGGGGCTGTTTCTAGGGGTTTTGGGCCCTAAAATGCAAATGTCATCCAACAACATGCAAGAGCAAGGTTAGGCCTCTTACCTCCAACTGACAGATCTCGAATCCAACGGTCGGTTTGTCCGCTACGTTCGCCGCAAGATTTAGGGCCTTCTCTCCTCTCCACATTCACCACAGCAACAATAGAAAATGAATGATTTTGGAGGGAAAACCGCCTCATTAAAAGAGAACCCCTGTTTCTTCTTTCGACTGCTGCGACCACACCGTAGCCCCGTTCGACGAACCGTCAGCACCGCTGGATAGATCTCACCGAGCTCTCAAATGGGTTTTACTTAGTTTTTGGTGATTTGATACTTCACCCGGACACATTTTTCCATGAAGGGTCACTTCCCCACTCCTTAAAATCGAATTTCCTCACTTACGACACTTGTACTTGGGGCACCACATCGCCCCCTTACTTGTCCATGTTCGTGATGATTTTCGTCATGAGTGCCCACCTTGTACTCATGTTTGTATGACCCCCCATTGGGGCCTTTACTGTGTGGCAACATTATCTAGTCGCCCTTGTTTAGAGCATCCGAGTTGAGTCATCATTGCATTCATGGAGTCTATCCTGCATCCTTTTACACCCTACTATAGCCCTCCATTCTTTTTGGTTGGTTCCTCTCTTGTGTCGCATCTCATGACCTTCAGTCCCACTGTCCCCTGTCCCCTTCGATATTGTGTCAGTCGCTACCACGTCATTCATGCCCTTTATGCTCTAACAAGGGAAGTTGTCCATTCGCCACTCCACCCTTCCCATTCCCACCATCATCATTAGTGTCAGTCTGTCCGTCGCTCTATTGCTCTTCTCTCGTGCCTTAGTTGAGGATCTCTCATTACCTCACCTACGGCGGACCTCCTTCTGTCGACCTCAGCACATTTATTCCAGAAGCCAGGTCTAGAGGGCGGTGTACCTTGGTTCCAACTTCCACTTTTGTTCGGTGCCTCGGATCAGGCAGGGGGATTTCTCACCTCCCTTTGACTTGGTTGCTTCTCCAGCTCCTTTCAGCATGATCGAGATTCGTATACTGGACAGTCCAGTGACCCAGCAGCAGCTCTTGATGATTCCCGGGCGTGTGTGAGATGTCTCACCCCTCATGAGGGGGTGGCCCTGCAGGTAGCCCCCCACATGCCCGGATGACCTCTTCATTGCAGCCTTTGATGCCGCTCCAGCTTTTGATGATGTTGGCCTTAGCCACTTGCAGCACCTCTATGATTTGCATGTATCAGTCAGATTTTGTGAGCCCTTCCCCATTTACAGGGGGCATTTGGGTTGTATTTATCTCATGTACTCGGATGATATTGTACTAGTCCTGGCTGTTATCCCAGGCACAGCATGTATGTGAGACTCTTCATTGTATTTTTATCTGGCTCTTGATTATGCCAGCTGTACTCTATGGTTCGGTCCCTTGTTCACCGGACACACTATTCTTTTGTACTTTGTCACGGCGGGCATAGGTATGCCTCCCCCGCCGCCTTCAGCACAGGTACCCTCTCATAACAGAGACTTGTTGCACCTGCGAGTCTCGTCTCCTCAGGGTCTAGTCCTTCAGCACACTATCTACCTCATTTTTTCTCTCTCTGACATACCCTTTTGTTGTCTAGTGATTGTCTTCTTACAACGTACTTCGGTCATACGATTTGCTCCTGACACTCGCACGCTGGGGGGCAATCTGCTACACCATTTTTTGGTCATCTAACTCTTCATCATTAGATGGACCCAAGTACACCATGTAAGACCAGTTTTACCCCAAGTAAAACTGCTTTCACTATGTTAATTAGGAAACCCCAAAAGGAATAATTAATTAAACCATAATTTAATTATTATTCCAAGTCATGTTTAACCCAAAAACAAAGAAATTAATGAGATAAACCCATAGTTATCTTATTATTTTCTAGGAATAATTATTTAAATAATATTCCTTGTTAAATATGACCAAATCAAACACCATTAATCAAATAAATCATTATTTATTTGATTATATCCCAACCACTTCCTTAAAAAGATAAATAAATCATTTATTTATTTATTTTTCACTAATCAAGGGATTTGACCCAAGTCAAACACCCCTTCCCTCCAACAAATAATAATAAAATATTCCATAGAGGTGGATCTAGATGTGATTAACATTATTTTAATCATGCACCAAGATCTAGAAGAACCCAATATTTTGTTATAAATAGGAGGGTTTTCCCCATCATTCTTCACCTTTTGTTGCATATTAGATCACTCTGGATCTATACACTTGGTCTCATTTCTGCCATTTTGCTCCCATCGAGCTCTACCTTCTACATTGGGTTTTTCTAAATCTACAAGAGAGAGAAAGCTTAGATCTGAAGTGCTGAGGACTACAAAGAACCCATCCCATTGAGGAGATCTGGATACACCTTCTTGTTTCCTCCCAGGTGCCCTGTAATATAAAAATTCATTCAAAAATCGTGTTCTTGTCTTGTCTGTTGGATGCATGGAGCAAACTCTTTACTTTACCGCTTAATGTCTTTCCATTTATAGATCTGTTTGTTGCAACGAGTCTTAGCTCAAATTGGATAGGTGACACAATAGTCATTAACAGAGATCTTAAAAAATAATTGTACTTGATAACAAATTTATAATACCCTCTTCAAGGACATCTTCACTGAGACACAGAAATCCTTTCTTTGTTGAGGCTTGATCAAACCAAGGCACCAGCTCCCTCTTGGTCAAATGATCCTTCTCACTGCATAAGATATGGAATTGTATAGAGGATCTTGGTCTCTATATCTCAGGTCTACACTGTATCAAAAATTATAGGTTTATACCAACTCAGCTCCATATGCAATATGTTGTAATAGGATTGTTCTCATTATATGATTTCATATAGGAATGAATCCTCTAAGAATATTCCAACGCAAGCTCTCGGCCTTATTACCAATCAACACATTCAGGACCTTTTCTTCAAGGAGCAGTAATAATATCGGCCTATTCAGCCACCCTTGATAGGTTGGTTTCTTTAGAAGATAGGGATAGGATATATATATGAGACCAGGTCATAGCTTCTCGAATTTTCTACCACATAAATGTATTAGCAGTAGCTTCTTATTCTAATGGTTCTTCATGAATGAGCACTTCAAGAGTGCTATAGCCCTTGTCCAAGACACCAAATTCAAAAGGAGCTACATTTTATTTTACTGATAGATCAAAAACTTTCAAAAGGTTACAATTCTACTATTCTTGTTATGTCCTTTGTTGGGAAAAATACTGAGAGGGGGGGTGAATCAGTATTTAGAGCTGACTGAAAACTATTTACTTTTTCATTCTCTTAAAACCATACGCTACTTTACTGAACCCAACTCGCGGATATCCTTAAGAAAACTTGCATATGTCTAGAGATCTTATTATGCATTTAATTCTTTACTTTGCATCATTCATTCATTAGATGTTTAGTAAGCAGTAAACATGTGCAGTAATAACAAAATAAACCATCACACATAATCAACACACATGAACACTAGTATTTAAGGTGGAAACCCAATTCGTGAGAAAACCACCGATGTTGTCGTCTTTGCCTTCAATATTTATTATAAATAAAATTTCTTACAATTTTGTACTGGTGCAGACTCATACCAGCATGCAGGCACCCACCTACAGAAGGCTGCAACCTTCTCTCGTACTCTAGCCACTACTGGAAGGGAGCTCCAACCCCCTCACTGAAGGCTTCGACCCTCAGCACCACCATGGACCA
This sequence comes from Pinus albicaulis, assembly GCA_034641835.2. Lineage (NCBI taxonomy): Eukaryota > Viridiplantae > Streptophyta > Pinopsida > Pinales > Pinaceae > Pinus > Pinus albicaulis. Next base: position 80,435 of record JAXQQM020072937.1, read on the forward strand.
CGTTTCATCAATTTTCATACTGGGTCCAACAGATTCCACACAACATACCTTATAGGCCACTTTTCATCAGATTTTCAGACTGCACCCATTCCATACATCAAACTGAAACTTATAACTTCATCAACCAACAACTTGTTCTTCAATCAACATAATCAGCAGTATCTTCAACATTCAAACAACCTAGAACTGTATGAATACATCATTGATAGATAGCAGTAAAACAACAAAACAGATCAAACATTTCATTTCACATACTTTAGCAAAACCCTAGATTCCATACGCGCTTTTACTACACTGAACCTGCATATATACGCGCTTTCACATAGACAAACCTGCGTATACGCGCTTTTGCTGAAACGAACCTACGTATATACGCGCTTTCGCTGAGATGAACATGCGTATAGATCTATAACTCTTCAGAACGGATAACTCATATTTCACCCTTTACTTCAACAAAGATTCGCCAGATCACAGATCTAAACATTCCATAAACAGATATAGAAAATACATAGTCATTTCAGATCTAGAGATCCCTCTTCATCATTTTCTTCATAGGCACATTATTAATTCAGATCAATGAATAAACTGTTACCCATTCCATGCAGAAACACTTCAGAGTGAAATAAAAACCCAGACTGCAGAATAGATATGCAGAAACAAACTCAACCCTGAACAGTCATTGATTCAAATAGCATACGCTACTTTGCCTTACTGAAGTTTCGATCATACACGCTTTCCTGCACATCAACCCGCGTATACTTCTGTGTATTTTATTCTTCAAAACCCTAACTTCCATACGCGCTTTTCATTAATTGAACCCGCGTATATACGGGCTTTTACCGAGACAAACTAGCGTATAGATCTGAAAAAGATAAACTTTGCATAACAGAACAGATCTATAAACTTACCCAGATTTCTTCAATTTCTTCATTAGACTTGCACCAGATCTTCATCATTTCTTTTGCAGATCATCCTAGACATTCATCATTTCTAGATCTAGAGATCTTGAACCTTCATCATATCCATAGGTGCATCATATATTCAGATCTATCAGAGTTCAACCATGCAGATATCTCTTAAAGAGATTTTTTTATTAACAACCCTTGCATATGCACATTGTTGCACTGTGATTTTCTTCTCCTTATATAGATTTAGCCTTTGTCAATACCATGAGTCAAAACCACTCAACTGTTGATGGTATTCCTGGACGGGATCAAATTGATAATCCAGCGCTCAATACAGTGGGCCAATACCATGGTAATGTCCCCTGGTTTTATAAATTTAGAGCGCAAATAGGCATACGCTACTTGGCACGTACTTTTCCACGTACATACGCTACTTTGCCTTTACCAACCCGCGTATGCTTTGTGTCATATCTAATTCATCATTACTCTGGCACTTACTGGAATTTATTTCTTTGTTACTTCTGAACTGCTCTGTAGATACATCAGATTTACATTATTAACAAATAGATTTCTTATCCAAAGACAACTCATCAAGTCAGTTTCCATCAAGGACAACTTCATCAAGTAGGTTGCCATCAAGGACAACATATTGCATCATATTGCCAACAATCTCCCCCTTTGGACTTGATGGCAACCATGATGGTTTTTGATCACCATAACAGATAGATACATTGATTATAACCATTATTCAAACACCATGATACTCTCCCCCTTTGACATCAAGGGCAAAGGGGGGATCAAAACCAACTCTGTAGATCTTATGTGCACCGAAGTTACCATGCTTGCTCCCCCTAAGTTCATGCTGAAACTTCAAACATATTTTTCAATGAAGTACATGACTCTATGACCTTTCCTATCACCAAGGACTCATACTTACATCAATGATCCAACCAAGTGGATTTACATATGTGACTCAAGTACCACCAACCAAGTGGGTTTACACATTTTGACTCAATTACCCAACCAAGTGGGTTTACAAATTTGAAGAAGTCCTTACATGACTGAATATAACAATTTACATCATAGGTATAAACACTTTCATCATGTCATAAATAACTTACTCCGCAATCAAGACCAAGTCTCAGCATGAGATCAGACCATGATAAGATATTGAAGATACTAATATTGCATCATGCCATATGACCAAAGCTCCCCTTAGCTTGTGCATCCACCATGAGCCCAAATGTTGAAAATCTTGCGACCCATAAAAAAAAATTTTAAATAAACATATATGTAGCAGTTTTACGTGTATAAACCATGATATATGCATTGACTCGTATTAGGAAAACCCGCGTATCAAATTTAATCTTCTGTATTTAAGTAGACCTGATCCTCTGCATGGTAGAGACTACTCCCAGTTTCTGTCTGATATATTCGAACGCTTCCCTGGGTAGAGGTTTGGTAAATATATCAGCAACTTGTTCTTTGGAGGGAACATACTCCAATTTCACCTTTTGTTCAAGCACTTGTTCACGTAAGAAGTGATATTTGATGGGAATGTGCTTGGTCTTGGAATGCATAGCAGGATTCTTTGAGATACTGATGGCACTTGTATTATCACACATAATGGAGATAGGAGGTGAACATTTGATTTGAAAGTCTTGTAAGGTTTGCATCATCCAAAGAAGTTGAGTGCAACATGATGTGGCAGCCACATATTCTGCTTCTGCTGTAGATAAGGCAATAGAGTTTTGCTTCTTGCTGAACCAAGATACTAACCGGGGCCCCATATAGAATGCACCACCACTAGTGCTTTTCCGATCATCAACATTTCTAGCCCAATCTGCATCAGTGTAAGCATGAAGAGTAAGATCATCATTCTTTGGATACCATAGTCCAAAGTCTTGAGTTCCTTGTAGATATTTGAATATTCTTTTGACAGCCTGAAGGTGAGACTCTTTTGGATTAGCTTGGAATCATCCAACAATCCCAACTGCATGCATAATGTCTGGTCTAGTCCCAGTGAGATAGAGTAGACTTCCTATCATAGATCTGTATTCTGGTTGATTCACCGTGGGAGAATCATCATGAGAACTGAGATTACATCCGGTTATCATTGGTGTACTTACAGGTTTGCACTCTTCCATGCCATACTTCTTCAGAATTTGCTTAAGATATTTTGCTTGTGATAAGAATATGCCATCTATTGCTTGTTGCACTTGCAAGCCAAGAAAGAATGTTAGTTCCCCAAGTAAAGACATTTCAAATTCTTGCTGCATATCAGAAGCAAATTTCTGACTCATAGACTCTTCATTACTTCCAAAAATAATATCATCAACATATACAACCACAATCAATAGTTTATCATTTTCAGTTTTTGTGTATAAGTTGCTATCAGCAGACCCCTTTGAAAATCCTTGTTGATGAAGATATTTGTAAAGACGATAATACCATGCCCTTGGAGCTTGTTTGAGACCATATAGAGCCTTTTTAAGTCTACAAACAAGATTTTCATCATTTCCCAAAATGAATCCTTCTGGTTGTTCTATATAAACTTCTTCTTCTAGATCACCATTGAGAAATGCCGATTTAACATCCATTTGATAAACTTTGATTTGTTGAAAACTTGAAAAAGCAAGAAACATTCTTATGGCTTCAAGTCTAGCTACAGGAGAAAAAGTTTCTTCAAAGTCTATACCTTCTTGTTGATCATACCCCTTGCAAACAATTCTAGCTTTATTTCTTATAACATCCCCATTCTCATTTAACTTGTTTTTGAATATCCATTTAGTTCCAATGACATTTTTTTCATGAGGTCTTGGTACTAATTCCCAAGTGTGATTCTTTTCAATTTGATCAAGCTCTTCATTCATGGCTTAAATCCAACATTCATCTTTGCTAGCTTTATTGACATTTTGTGGTTCAATAGTGGATAGAAATGCCAGATAGCTAGGAGATCCCACAAGAGTCCTTCTTGTTTGTACACCTGATCCCTTTTCTCCCAAAATTTGAGATTCTAGATGATTCTTTTGAACATATCTGGATGGAGCTTTTTTAGATAAATCATCTTTGGGTTCTTCATTGGGTTCACTGTCTATATCATTTCTATTCGATGTAGAAGGATATATGTCACCGTCATCTTCATCTACTGTTTGTTTTTCTTCTTTTGGAGCTGCAGGAGACTCATCAATAACAACATCAATACATTCAACAATCTTCCGAAGTCTTTTATTGTAACATTTATATGCTCTACTCCTAGAGGAGTAACCAAGAAGTATTCCTTCATCTGCTCTAGGTTCAAACTTGCCAAGTTTTTCATCATTATTTTTGATAAAGCATTTGCTCCCAAAAACTCTAAAATGCTTCACAGTGGGAGGATTACCATACCATAGTTCATATGGAGTTTTATCACTATTTACACGAACATGTGCCTTGTTAAGAATATTTACCACTGTATGTGCTGCTTCTCCCCAAAATGTGTCAGGTGTTCCGAAATCATCAAGCATAGCTCTAGCCATTTGTTGAACTGTTCTATTCATTCTTTCTGCTACGCCATTTTGTTGTGGAGTGCCAGCTACAGAAAACTGTCTTTTTATGCCATGTTGTTCACAAAATTCAAGGAATTCATTTGATGTATATTCTCCTCCTCGATCAGATCTAAGACACTTGAATTTTAGATCTAATTCATTTTCAACCAGTGCTTTGAAGATCTGAAATTTCTCAAATGCTTCATCTTTGTGTTTAATCAACCCAATCCAACACATTCTAGAGAAATCATCAATAAATAAGATATAGTATTGTTCACCACGTGGTGACTTTTTCCTCACAGGTCCACATATGTCAATATGAATGAGTTCAAGAGGCTTACTTGATGATCCTTCCTTGGCATTAAATTGTACTCTGGTTTGCTTACCGAAATGGCAAGATTTGCATATGATACTTTCAGGTAGAGTAATATTGGGAAGATCACGAACAGCTTTAAGTCTGCTAGATTTGTTGATTTGAGAGAAGCTCAGATGCCCCAACCTTCTATGCCATAGCCATTTTTCTGAAGATTTTCTCAAGTAACATTGTTCTTTGCAGTTCTTCAATTGGTAGATGATCCAAAAATAATTTTTATCATAGGTTATAGTATTTGAATAAAATAATTATTAATTTAAGATATTAAATTAATAATTATTATTCTAGAATATTTAATATATTTGTGAGATAGTCAGAATTAGAAATTTGTTAATAAAAATTAGGACTCTAGAAAGGAGTTGTTTCCTAGGCTATAAGTTAGGAGAAAAGTTAGTAGTTTGGTTAGAAGCTCATTTATTGTAAATGGAAACTTGTTTATTTTCCAAGTCATCCATAACTAGATTAAGTTTGAGCATAGAACATATAAATAGGTTAGTTTCCAGCCCCAAGGGTTAGCTCAAGCGGTAGTGAGCCAATACGTGGTCCTCTCCGTTGAGGGAGGTCACGGGTTCGATTCTTGAGTCCTTTGGGGTTAGGCCCCGAAAGTCGGCCGAACGGTTTATCGTGTGTACCATCCAGAAATTCTGGGGAAGTACGCCCGAGTTTCCCGTGAGCTTTCCACTCGTGAAAAAAAAATAGGTTAGTTTCCTATTTTGAATGTAATGTGTAATGAGAGAATGTGAGAGTGAGTTTACATGTGTAAACTCCTACAATTTTCCCTGTAATATTTTTGCTTGATCAATAAAGTTGTGTGTCTGAGGACACTTCTGCTCTCTCATGTGGTATCCGAGCCACGGTAATGCATTGAGGAGGAGATTCCAACTCTACCAGGTCTTGGAAAACTCAACTCCGTTGAAATGATCAACAAAATATTGGTATGAAATTTGAAAATTTTTTATTGATTTTAGATCTGCAAATTCTAAAATCATTTTTTTTTAAGCAGCAAATGCAAATCTGTGTGATTTTTTTTTCAAATTGTTTGAGTGAATAAAAAAAGGGGACATCGCTGTATATTTTAATTGTTTTTAAAGTCCTTTCAAAACATTCAAATCGATTCTGCATTTTGAGCAAATAGATTCTGCATTTTGAGCATTCTCGCATCGATTGGTATGGATATGGGTTTCTGCATCAATTGGTATGGTTTTCTACGTTAATTCATTCAGTATCACAGCGTTAATCCATTCAGTGTTAATCTGCATATTTTCTCTACCAGCATTTTTAATGAATGTATGAACATATGTTTTGAATGGTTTGTATGTGGTATTAAACAATCGATTCATATTGATTCTGCTATAGCATTGATCTGCGTTGAAACATCAACCTGTATTTAGCAGCAAATGTGAAATCGATTCTGGAAAATCGATTCAAACAATCTAAACAACGTTCTAAACAGCGTTAAGAAGTGCGTTTTCAAATCATCTGCTGGTTAAGAAGCGTTCTAAACAGCGTTAAGAAGCATTCATTTAGAAACTTCGTTTTGGAAATTTGCAACGTTTTGAACGGATAACCAGCGTTCTGCATTTTCTGAACTGGATTATGCATTCCGGCATCAACAGTGTTTCAAACATCGACCTCTGCATCAGCGTTTTAAAGACCTCTGCTTTCAAACATCGACCTCTGCAACAGCGTTTTAAAGAGCGTTTTAAAGGTATTCATTTCAACGTGTTGGAACAGCGTTTGCATTTTAATTGGCATCGATTTTCATTGTCGGCGTTTTAAATTGAGCCAGTAGCATTCAACAAGTTTTTAATTTCCATCAATAGCGTGAATTAAGAACATTGCTATTTTTTTTGTAATTGGTGTGTTTTTTTTAATTTGTAATTGTGATTTGCAATTAAAATCACATTTTAATATGGAGGAATAAGTAGAAATATTTTTTTTGGAGCATTGTAATTGGAGTAATAAGGGTATTGTTTTTTGGAGTAATAAGGAGGTTTTTTTTTGTAATTGGTTTATGGAGTGACAATGACTCAAAGTAATTTTACTTTGAGGGGGGGTAATTTTTTTTTTACCAGATTGTGCAAAAGCACCATTGTAAAAAGTCAAATTTTGAAAGTTGCTTTGTAAAAATTTGAGAACTTGACTAGAGCCAAGTGCAAAGCTCAGTCAATTTTCTCATGTTTCGACGACTATTCGAGGGTCAAGGCCAAGCCCCAATAGTTCATTTTTTTTTCCGTCGTGTGTTGCTGTTGTGTTGCGCATCTTGATTTTTGGATCTTGATTCATGGTGTGAAGTCTTAACACTACAATGTCTAAGTTGATTAATTTCTTTTCTGATTCCGACAAACTTGAAGGCTCAAAATCTTACAAAACATGGCAACGCCTCATCGAAAGCACTCTTGTTTATAATGAACTATGGCATGATATTTGTGATGGAGATGTAAAGCCAAATAAACCTATAGATGCAGCTGCGCTAGCAAAATGGGAAGTTAAATGGGAGATTAAAAACGCCAAAGAAGTTAAAAACGCCAAAGCATTAGCTCTCATTAAATCCTCTGTCAATGATGAAACGTATGTCCATATCGAAAATGCAAAAGATGCTTGGTCTGCTTTGAGAACTTTTAAAGAGTTGTTTGATACTCAGCCTCATTCAAAAAGAGTTGATCTACAATTAAAATTGTTGCATCAAAAATTGACTGAAGATGGAGATATTCTTGAATACATCTCTAGACTTAAGAATATTAAGTAGGAAATTGTTAATGCTGGTTTTCAAGCAATTGATGATAGTTTTATGGTCATAATTTTAATTGCTGGGCTTCCTTCTTCCTAGACACATTTTTTAGAAACTTTACAGCTCACTGGAAAGTTAGAAAAGCTAAAGTTTGATGAGCTCTGCGAAATGTTGACTAAACATGATAAAACTTTTGGGAAGAAAAAGAAAGTGGGTGAAGATGTTTTTCTTACAGAATCAAGTACTAGCAACTCCCCGGCTGACAATTACAAAACAAAGGCAAAGGTAATTTTAATCAAAATCAAGCAGCGCAAGGTCGTGGTCGCAGTCAACACAGAGGAAACAACTCCAACAGAGGCTCAAATTCAGGTAGAAACAATTCCCAAGGCAGAGGCAACAATCAAAACAGAGGATCTCAGCAAGGCACTGGACAGAATCCAGGAAGAGGACAATTTCAAAACAGAGGAAAAAGCAGAGGTCGAGGACAGTCTCAAGGCAAAGGACAGTCTCAAGGAAGAGGCATCGATTTGAGTCAAGTTGTTTGCAGGCGATGTAACAGAGTTGGTCACTATGCTTCAGATTGTCGCACATCTATCAATAAAATTTCTAAGTTTCAACAGCCTTCAACACAGTTTGCAAATTATCAAGATCAAGATGATAATGACTCAGAATATGTCTTCACTTCTTCACCAGCAATCCAAATTTTTTCTTATGCTAAGAGTGATTATGAATATGCTTGGATTTTGGATTCAGGAGCAACTCAGCACATGACATGTAGACGAGATTTCTTTTGGAATTTTCAAGAGTGCCATCTTAACTCCATCTTTCTAGCAGATGATACAAAATATACGCCTTATGGAAAAGGTGCAGTCAAATTTTTTCTCCTTGACATTGGAGAAAAATTGATTTCCAATGTGTGGTATGTACCCACCTTTAAGAAAAAATTGTTGTCCTTGGTCATGATTCGACAAGCAGGGCATCAAATAATTATGGAAGATGGCTTAGTTAAGATTAATTCAGTTAAACAGAACTTCCAAACAGTGATGACAGGATATGAAGAAGGAAAATTGTTAAGGATGAAAGGAACAGTTATTCCAAGGCATTCTAATTTTGCAGGGGCAGTTACTACAGGAATTTCACCTATAAGATTATGGCATGTAAGATATGGACATTTGAATTTTGACAGTCTTTCTCAATTGCAGAAACAATGGATGGTTAAAGGACTTCTAACTTTCAACAAAGAAAATGCAAAATGTGAAGCTTGCATTTATGGCAAACAGAGTCGAGAAATTTTTCCAACAAGTACATGGCGTGCAAACAGGTTGCTGCAACTAGTTCACAGTGATGTGTGTGGTCCACTTCAACCTTCATTAGGTGGTTGCAAATATTTCTTGCTATTTATTGATTATTTCAGTAGAATGACCTGGGTTTACTTTTTGAAAAACAAGTTAGAAGCATTTGAGAAATTTAAAAATTTTCGACAACTTGTTGAAAATGAAGTCAAAGAAAAGATAGGTACTCTCAGGACAGATAATGGCGGAGAATTCAATTCAAATGAATTAAAAACTTATTGCAGTGAAAATGGCATCAAAAGGCATCTTACAAATGTTTACACTCCACAGCAAAATGGAGTCGTAGAAAGGATGAATTGTACATTGTTAGGCATGGCGAGATCCATGTTAACTTTCAAAGGGTTAAGTCCAACATATTGGGCAGAAGCAATCCATACAGCTGTCTATCTAAGAAACATATCTCCAACTGCTTCGTTAGAAGGAATCACCCCTTATGAAGCTTGGTTTGGTTTCAAACCTAAAGTCAAACATCTTCGAGTTTTTGGATCCATCTGTTATGCCTTAGTTCCCAAATAAAAGAGAACTAAGCTTGATTATGGAAGTTTAAAATGCACCATGATTGGCTATTTAGATGAAAAGAAAGGGTATCGTCTTTTGACAAATGGAAAATTTATTGTGAGCAAGGATGTCATTTTTGATGAAACAGAGAGTAAGAGTGTTGAAGAAATCGAAAATCTTCTTCACAAGTTAGAAACTAAAGGCAGTAAAAGGAAATGAAATATGCAAAGTCAACCAACTTCACCAGATTGGTATGAACTTGATTTTCCTTCCTCTGAAGATGAGTCATCCAGTCCATCTATTTCAACAAAATCATCTGGGTCTTCTAGCAGTTCATCAGCGTCTCCAACCAGCAGCAGTTCTTATGACAGTGATTCTCTAGATTCACCTCCTGAACGACCAACATCAGTTTACATTAATCCCCTCTACAATGATGGAGACTTCTCAGAACCTCAAACAAGTGAGCAACAACTTCCAAAATGGGCAGTTCAACTCTTGAAAGATGTAAGGCCTAATGAACAAAACAAAATAGGAACAAGGGGATCAAAAAGAAATGAAGGAAATTTTTCTTTAATAGCAAATGATTTTACTGAACCTTCTTCTTTTCAAGAGGCAGTAAAACATAAAGCATGGCAACAAGCAATGGTTGATGAATATCAGGCAGTTCAAGACAACAACACTTGGCAACTTGTTGATTGTCCTCAGCATGTTAAACCTATTGGATGCAAATGGGTTTATCGAATTAAGTACAAAAAAATGGTGATATTGACAAGTATAAAGCACGCCTTGTTGCTAAAGGTTTTGCGTAGCAGGAAGGGATCGATTATGAGGAGACTTTTTCTCCCACAGCCAAATGGAACACCATCCGTCTTACACTTGCCTTAGCAGCTCAGAAAGGGTGGAAAGTTCATCAAATGGATGTCAAAAGCGCTTTTCTTAACGGGGACTTACAGGAAGATGTATACATGACACAACCACCAGGGTTTGAAGTTAAAGGGCAAGAACATAAAGTCTGCAAATTAATCAAGGCTTTATATGGATTAAAACAAGCTCCCCACGCCTGGTATGCCAAAATGGATGAATACCTTCGCAAAGTTGGTTTTCATCGTAGTGAATCTGATGATACTTTGTATGTGCGCCAACAGGGAAAATATATGGTCATTATCATTATGTATGTTGATGATTTGATCATTACAGGCAACAATGATGATCACATAGAACAGGTGAAAAAGGAGTTGCATGCAGGTTTTAAGATGACAGATTTGGGACTACTTCACTACTATCTTGGAGTTGAAGTAAGCCAACGTCCACATCAGATCTTCATTTCCCACTTCAGATGGTCCTCCTCTTCTCATTTCACATGCAGTTAGTATGCCATGAAGTTGCACCACAGTAAGATTTTGAAGATCCTGCTTTTCTTCAAGAGCAGAAACTTTTGACTCAAATTATGTCGTTAGTCATATTAAAACTTTCTCAACCAAAGTAGATTCGGTTATTGTTTCTCCTATATTTATTATATGATTTACAATATCATCAAGACATAAAAAGAAATTGGCAATGCTCTCCTCATTATGCATTTTTAGATTCTCATATTGAATTCTGAGAGTTTGGAGTTTAGAAATTTTGACCTTTGCATCACCTTCATAACTAAGAATGATTTTGTCCCATATTGCCTTTGTTGTATCCAGCTACATGACTTTGACAAATTCTGATTCAGTTAGACTTCCCAATAGAGCATTGACCGCCTTTGCATTTGTTTCATAATTATTTCTTTCCCTTGGATCTGTTGGTACTGCGGCTGGATATTGATATCCTCCTTCAACAATAGCCCATACATCTGCTCTCAGAGACTGAAGATAGGATCTCATCCTTGTTTTCTAGAAGATTAAATCATTCTCGTTGAAGAGCGGAGGCTTGATAGATGTTGTTCCATCTTGATTGCTCATCTTGTTTGATCTTCCTTCTAGCAGCTAAGATTTTTCCGGAAGGACCTGCTCTGATACCAATTGTTGGGAAAAATACTAAGAGGGGGGGTGAATCAGTATTTAGAGCTGACTGAAAACTTTTTTCTTTTTCTTTCTCTTAAAACCATATGCTTCTTTACTTAACCCAACTCGCGTATACAGACGGATATCCTTAAGAAAACTTGCGTATGTCCAGAGATCTTATTATGCATTTAATTCTTTACTTTGCATCATTCATTCATCAGATGTTTAGTAAGTACTAAACATGTGTAGTAATAACAAAATAAACCATCACACATAAAAAACACACATGAACACCAGTATTTAAGGTGGAAACCCAATTCGGGAGAAAACCACCGCTGCTATCGTCTCTGTCTTCAATATTTATTATAAAGAAAACTTCTTACAATTTTGTACTCGGGTGTGTCACTCATACCAAAGACGTTGCACAATCTGTACCCGTGTATACATAACCTTCTCTCGTTCTCCAGCCACTACTGGAAGGGAGCTCCAACCCCCTCACTGAAGGCTTCGACCCTTAGCACCACCATGGACCACGTTTCATCAATTTTCATACTGCGTCCAACAGCTTCCACACAACATTACTTATAGGCCACTTTTCATCAGATTTTCAGACTGCACCCATTCCATACATCAAACTGAAACTTATAACTTCATCAACCAATCAACCAACAACTTGTTCTTCAATCAACATAATCAACATTATCTTCAACATTCAAACAACCCAGAACTGTATGAATACATCATTGACAGATAGAAGTAAAACAACAAAACAGATCAGACATTTCATTCCACATACTTCAGTAAACCCTAGATTCCATCCGTGCTTTTACTTCACTGAACCTGCGCATATACGAGCTTTCACAGAGACAAACCTGCGTATACGCACTTTTTCTGAAACGAACCTGCGTATATACGCGCTTTCGCTGAGATGAACATATGTATAGATCTGTAACTCTTTAGAATAGATAACTCAGATTTCACCCTTTACTTCAGCAAAGATTCGCCAGATCACAGATCTAAACATTCCATAAACAGATCTAGAAAATACATAGTCATTTCAGATCTAGAGATCCCTCTTCATCATTTTCTTCATAGGCACATTATTAATTCAGATCAATGAATAAACTATTACCCATTCCATGCAGAAACACTTCAGAGTGAAGTAAAAACCCAGACTTCAGAATAGATATGTAGATACAAACTCAACCCTGAACAGTCATTGATTCAAATAGCATACGCTACTTTGCTTTACTGAAGCCGCCATCATATGCGCTTTCCTGCACATCAACCCGCGTATACTTCTGTGTATTTTATTCTTCAAAACCCTAACTTACATACGCACTTTTCATTAAGTGAACCCGTGTATATACGCGCTTTTCCCGAGACAAAATAGCGTATAGATATGAAAAAGAAAAAATTTGCAGAACAGACCAAATCTATAAACTTACCCAGATTTCTTTAATTTCTTCATCAGACTTGCACCAGATCTTCATCATTTATTTTGCAGATCATCCTAGAGATTCATCATTTCTAGATCTAGAGATCTTGAACCTTCATCATATCCATAGGTGCATCATAGATTCAGATCTATCAGAGTTCAACCATGCAGATATCTCTTAAAGAGATTTTTTTATCAACAACACTTGCACATGCACATTGTTGCACTGTGATCTTCTTCTCCTTATATAGATTTAGCCTTTGTCAATACCATGAGTCAAAACCACTCAACTGTTGATGGTATTCCTGGACGGGATCAAATAGATAATCCAGCGCTCAATACAGTGGGCCAATACCATGGTAATGTCCCCCGGTTTTATAAATTTAGAGCGCAAATAAGCATACGCTACTTGGTACGTACTTTTCCACGTACATACGCTACTTTTCCTTTACAAACCCACGTATGCTTTGTGACATATCTAATTCATCATTACTCTGGCACTTACTGGAATTTATTTCTTTGTTACTTCTGAACTGCTCTGTAGATACATCATATTTACATTATTAGCAAATAAGTTGCTTATCCAAAGACAACTCATCAAGTCAGTTTCCATCAAGGACAACTTCATCAAGTAGGTTGCCATCAAGGACAACATATTACGTCATATTGCCAACAATCTCCCCCTTTGGACTTGATGGCAACCATGATGGTGTTTGATCACCACAACAGATAGATACATTGATTATAACCATTATTCAAACACCATGATACTCTCCCCCTTTGACATCAAGGGAAAGGGCGGATCAAAACCAACTCTGTAGATCTGATGTGCACTGAAGTTACCATGCTTGCTCCCCCTGAGTTCATGTTGAAACTTCAAACATATTTTTCAATGAAGTACATGACTCTATGACCTTTCCTATCACCAAAGACTCATACTTACATCAGTGATCCAACCAAGTGGATTTACATATGTGACTCAAGTACCAACCAAGTGGGTTTACACATTTTGACTCAATTACCCAACCAAGTGGGTTTACAAATTTGAAGAAGTCCTTACATGACTGAATATAACAATTTACATCATAGGTATAACCTTTTCACCAAAATATAGAAATAACTTATACAATCAAGACCAAAGAATCTCAAGCATGAGATCAGACCACAGCAAATAATTAGAATGCCAACAATGCATCCTTTCCATATGACCAAAGCTCCCCCTTAGCTTGTGCATCTGCAACTGTGTTGAAGAATGCTGACCCATAAAAAAACATTTGTCAGCAGACACCCATACGCGGTTTTCTGTGTATAAACTCCTGTATATACGCGACTGTCCTTTAGGAAAACCCGCGTATCCAATTTAATCTTCTAAATTTAAGCAGATATGATCTTCTGCATGGCAGAGACTACTCCCAGCTTTTGTTTGAGATATTCGAATGCTTCCCTGGGTAAAGGTTTGGTAAATATATCAGCAACTTTTTCTTTGGAGGGAACATACTCCAACTTCACCTTTTGTTCAAGCACTTTCTCACGTAAGAAGTGATACTTGATGGGAATGTGATTGGTCTTGGAATACATAACAGGATTCTTTGAGATACTGATGGCACTTGTATTATCACACATAATGGAGATAGGAGGTGAACATTTGATTTGAATGTCTTCTAAGGTTTGCATCATCCAAAGAAGTTGAGTGCAACATGATGCGGCAGCCACATATTCTGCTTCTGCTATAGATAAGGCAATAGAGCTTTTCTTCTTGCTGAACCAAGATACTAACCGGGGCCCCATATAGAATGCACCACCACTAGTGCTTTTCCGATCATCAACATTTCCAGCCCAATCTACATTAGTGTAAGCATGAAGAGTGAGATCAGCATTCTTTGGATACCATAGTCCAAAGTCTTGAGTTCCTTGTAGATATTTGAATATTCTTTTGACAGCCTGAAGGTGAGACTCTTTTGGATTAGCTTAGAATCATCCAACAATCCCAACTGCATGCATAATGTCTGGTCTAGTCCCAGTGAGATAGAGTAGACTTCCTATCATAGATCTGTATTTTGGTTGATTCACCATGGGAGGATCATCATGAGAACTGAGATTACATCCAGTTATCATTGGTGTACTTACACTTTTGCACTCTTCCATGCCATACTTCTTCAGAATTTGCTTAAGATATTTTGATTTTGATAAGAATATGCCATTTGTTGCTTGTTGCACTTGCAAGCCAAGAAAGAATGTTAGTTCCCCAAGTAAAGACATTTCAAATTCTTGATGCATAACAAAAGCAAATTTCTGACTCATAGACTCTTCATTACTTCCAAAAATGATATCATCAACATATACAACCACAATCAATAGTTTATCATTTTCATTTTTTGTGTATAAATTGCTATCAGCAGACCCCTTTGAAAATCCTTGTTGATGAAGATATTTGTCAAGACGATAATACCATGCCCTTGGAGCTTGTTTGAGACCATATAGAGCCTTTTTAAGTCTACAAACAAGTTTTTCATCATTTCCCAAAATGAATCCTTCTGGTTGTTCTATATAAACTTCTTCTTCTAGATCTCCATTGAGAAAAGCAGATTTAACATCCATTTGATAAACTTTGATTTGTTGGAAGCTTGAAAATCAAGAAACATTCTTATGGCTTCAAGTCTAGCTACAGGAGCAAAAGTTTCTTCAAAGTCTATACCTTCTTGTTCAGCATACCCCTTGCAAACAAGTCTAGCTTTATTTCTTATAACATCCCCATTCACATTTAACTTGTTTTTGAATATCCATTTAGTTCCAATGACATTTTTGTCATGAGGTCTTGGTACTAATTCCCAAGTGTGATTCTTTTCAATTTGTTCAAGCTCTTCATACATGGCTTGAATCCAACATTCATCTTTGTTAGCTTTATTGACATTGTGTGGTTCAATAGTAGATAGAAATGCCAGATAGCTAGGAGATCCCACAAGAGTCCTTCTTGTTTGTACACCTGATCCCTTTTCTCCCAAAATTTGAGATTCTAGATGATTCTTTTGAACATATCTGGATGGAGCTTTTTTAGATAAATCATCTTCGGGTTCTTCATTGGGTTCACTGTCTATATCATTTCTATTTGATGTAGAAGGATATATGTCACCATCGTCTTCATCTGTTGTTTGTTTTTCTTCTTTTGGAGCTGCAGGAGACTCATCAATAACAACATAAATACATTCAACAATCTTCCGAAGTATTTTATTGTAACATTTATATGCTCTACTTCTAGAGGAGTAACCAAGAAGTATTCCTTCATCTGCTCTGGGTTCAAACTTGCCAAGTTTTTCATCATTATTTTTGATAAAGCATTTTCTTCCAAAAACTCTAAAATGCTTCACAGTGGGAGGATTACCATACCATATTTCATATGGAGTTTTATCACTATTTACACGAACATGTGCCTTGTTAAGAATATTTACCGCTGTATGTGCTGCTTCTCCCCAAAATGTGTTAGGTGTTCCGGAATCATCAAGCATAGCTCTAGCCATTTGTTGAACTTTTCTATTCATTCTTTCTGCTACGCCATTTTGTTGTGGAGTGCCAGCTACAGAAAACTGTCTTTTTATGCCATGTTGTTCACAAAATTCAAGGAATTCATCTGATGTATATTCTCCTCCTCGATCAGATCTGAGACACTTGATTTTTAGATATAATTCATTCTCAACTAGTGCTTTGAAGATCTGAAATTTCTCAAATGCTTCATCTTTGTGTTTAAGCAGCCCAATCCAACACATTCTAGAGAAATCATCAATAAATAAGATATAGTATTGTTCACCACGTGGTGAATTTTTCCTCACAGGTCCACATATGTCAGTATGAATAAGTTCAAGAGGCTTACTCGATGATCCTTCCTTGGCATTAAACTATACTCTGGTTTGCTTACCAAATTGGCAAGATTTGCATATGATATTTTCGGGTGGAGTAATATTGGGAAGATCATGGACAGCTTTAAGTCTGCTTGATTTGTTGATCTGAGAGAAGCTCAGATGCCCCAACCTTCTATGCCATAGCCAGTTTTCTGAAGATTTACTCAAGTAACATTTTTCTTTGCAGTTCTTCAATACATACAGGTTGCTTGGAGTTCTTTTTCCTTTTATAATTGTTTTACCTGTATCAAGATCACGTACCACACATTCTTTTGAACTAAAGACAACTTCGGTTCCTTGATCACACATTTGACTTACACTTAACAAGTTATGCTTTAATCCATCCACATACATGACTTCATTAGCTTTCACCTTTTCTTTTAGAAAAACAGACCCTTTTCCCTTAATGACCGCAGGAGTATCATTTCCAAATGTAACATTCTTTTCCTTTTCTAGAGCACTATATGCAAGAAGTTTTTTTTTGTCACCTGTCATGTGTCTTGAGCATCCACTATCAATGTACCATTGGTTTTCTTCATCTTCTGCAAATAACGCTATGCCACAATTTTCAACCTGTAATTCCTTCTTTTTCCATACTTTGGAGCTTGAAGGAACATGTTCTTTTAGCTGAACTTTGCTCCTGCATTCGGATTCTTCATGGCCAAAGTTATTACAGTAAGCACATTCAACTTCATTTTGAAGAGGAGAAAAGTTGTTATAAGTATTCTTATTTGTTTCAATATCAATCCTTTTCTTTCTTGCTTCTCTTGTCATGATGGTTTTATATGCAACACATTGAACAGCTTTATGACCAAAATTGTGACATGAGAAACATTGTCCATTGAAGAAGAAATTTCTGCGATCATGAAATATTCTACTTGAATTTACCTATTGATTGGTGTTTCTTTGAAAGATATTCCTGTTAGTGTTCTTTGAATTGAGATGATCATGCTTTACCTGTAAATATTCTTTATTCCCTTGCTGAGTGGCAGAATGTTGTATACTAGCTGTAGCTGCTTTTAGATAATTTGGTGCTGAAGCCTGAGAAGATTCTTCGATATATCCAAGACCTGTCTTTATAAGAGGAGAACGTTGTACCTTGATAATCTCATCTAAGGTTTCAGATCCTTTAGCAAATCTAAGATTCAAAGTCTGTACTTTCTCAATTTCTCTTCTTAGACTTACTATTTCACATTCTAATTTCTCATTATGTTTCTCCTTTTCTTCAAGCTGATTTTTCA
>JAXQQM020075773.1:0-13561 GCA_034641835.2 Pinus albicaulis
CGATACGATACTGGTACGGAGCTTTTGACCTCTTTCAAGCAGACCTCTTCGACCCACCTTTCCGCTCATGTCCAGGAATGGCAATGAAGACGAAGCTTATGTCGAGCTCCCCCCTTCAAAGATCAGATCTATATGGACTAGTTCCTTCGCTCTCTCTTAGCTCCCATTGGCAAAGATGTCGCCTCCCATTTCCCTCAAACCGAAGAAGCCACCCTCCAAATAGCCTTGAAATATGACCTGATCTATGCTCAGTCTGGTTATGTTTATACCGTCCTCCTTGACCTCCCCAGGCCGGGTGGCGCTAATGCCCCTGGGGCATCTCATTCCGCCGACGGTATCGTTGGAGCCCTTTCTCATCCGTATGCTCAACCTCCTATGGGCTATGGTCTCCCTCAGGGAGGGGCCAGCACCTCTAGCACTATTCCCCCTCCCGGTAGCATGTATCTAGGATACGGCATGCCTCCTCCTTTTGCCCAACCTCCTACTTACCTCAATGTTGCCCAACCTACCCATTACCCTTATCCGCAGCCTGGTGCGCCAGCTCCTCCAGCATATGCGCGTCCTCCTACCTTGCATCCTCAACCCCAGCACCAGCACCTATAGCCCCCTCCAGGGCAAGTATTTGCGCAGCAGGGTGCGACTAATCCCCCTTCTTCTCAAAGAAGGCGGAGACGCAATCCAAACCAATCTTCCCCTGGTACCCATGGACCCAATCCTAGTGTGGACCCTAACACTGCCAACCAACAACAGGGCACTCAGCCCAAGCCGGACAGGCCGCTTCGCACAAGTAAGCCTTGTTCGTGTTGCGGTGTTTATGGTCATTACACCGATGATTGTCCCCTATTACCCCAGATGCGGCAGATGTGGGAGTCTCAAGCCACATTGCGCGGACAGCACACCTCCCCTCATGCTCCTCCTAATGTGGCCACTACCCAGCCAGCTGTGTTTACTGATCCTTTCCCTCAGCAGGGTCAAGGCAGCTGCACCAACACGGCGGACGGAGTCGCCACTCCCACCTTCCATTTTTGGTTCTCAGATTACGGTCCTCATGATTAAATCTGATCCTTCCCCAACCGCCGACCTTCACCTTCAAACTCAGTCTCGCTAGTACCCCAAGCCTCCCGCTCAGTATGCCCCCGAGTCCCCTTCTTCCGGTTCTACAGAGCCTCTTTCGACAACCAATGGTCCCTTACATATCCCTCAACCCAAAGTTGAGGTCCATACCAAGATTCCTAAAGGACCGTTATGTCGAAATGCTGCTTCTGGTCGCGCTGCTCATTCGTATAGCATAGTAGATGATTTGGTGCAATCTCCTGCTGCCATTTCCACACTGGAACTCCTCCAGTCGTGCCCTTCCCAAAAGAAGGCTCTACTATCTACCGTGGGCACTGTAGATCTTGTTGATGACCAAATGATTGTGTTCGATGCCCATCAATCAGACCATCCTCCTCTTCCTGCTTCCATCGCCTTCCAAATCCTAACCAAAATCTGGAACGCCAACGTTTCTCGGTGTATAATTGATGAGGGGGCATCCACCTGTGTGATGTCTGCTTCGGTTTGGAAGCAACTCGGATCTCCTGAGCTGGCCCCTTCCACGATCACCCTTCGAGCGTGGGACGGTTATGCCTCCCAGCCCATCAGCCTTTTTCGTAATTGTCCTATCACCCTTGCCGGTAAGACCGTTTGCGTTGACGTCGAAGTCATTGATGCCCCTCTAGACTACAACATTCTATTGGGGCGAAGCTACACCTATGCCATGTCTGCTGTCCCATCTGCGGTTTTTAGCAAGATTTCTTTCCCTCACAATGGAAAGATAGTCACCATTGACCAGCTATCTTACCATGAGCCGCTGTCTCAGACCTCTCCGGAGACGACCATCTCTTCTGTAGCCAATAAGAAAACCGTCAATTCCTTGACCAATGTCTCCCCCAGCGTCTACAAAGATTCCTCCCTGCTTGGAACTTTTCCTGGTCTCCCCCCTCCTCACGTCTCTGATCCCAGCTTATCGAATGTTTGCATAATGCAATCGTCTCGGGCTACCCTTAAGCGACCCACCTCGGCTAGTCAGCAACCTTAGACTCAACCTCGCCCACCGCAACCCGCTCCTAGCCCCTTATCTCTACCAGTCGGACCTCCTCCTTCTGGCCCTTCTCCTATAGCTGGTATCCCTGAACCCCTTTATCCCCCTGGATCGGTTCCCCCAAGCCTTAACCACCTCGCAGTCGTCCCTCCTGGTCATTATCCCGCTAGTCAGATACTGTTTCTAGCTCCCCCTCCCGGAGTCTATTCGGTCCCCGTCATGGCCACCCTCTCTCTCCCTAACCTGACCCTGGGTATACCCGTCTGGTACCTTGACCCTCCAGCCGCTACCCCTCCTGGTCACCCCAAACCCTATCTTGCTTTGACACCGGTTCAACCAGTCCCCCTTGCTTCCTCCGTTGCTACCATGCCCCCTGTACCTCCCCAGGACCCTACCCCTGTGGTGACAGCTCCAGGAAAGAAAGGCAAATCTCGCAAGGGGGCATCCAAAGACAAGGCCATCCCGATTGACCCTGCTCCTCCCCCGCCCGCAAAGCCTTGTGCCTTGTGTGTTTTCGTCAGTCACGCCACCCATACTTGTCCTGAGTTGCCCCGCATTCAACCCATGGTTAAAGTCACGTTCCCTGAGTCTACGGTCTCCGACCCTTCTCTTCCGTCCTCGTCCATAACCAAGAACCCAAAAAATATTCGCACTAGCAAAATCTGCGCTTTGTGCGGTATCCATGGCCATTACTCCCACCATTGTCCTCACCTGACGCATTACCACGCTTCTTTAGAAGTAGTCCGAGAGTATGATGTTGAACAAAATCAATCCGCCTCTCCCATACTCGCGCAGTATGCTTCAAGCCAGCTTGAGGATCCCCCCGCTCCCATCGACATCCCCCCCTGATGTTCAAATGATGGAGTCTACTATGACCATTCTTTACCTATCCTCCTCTGTGCGACCTTTAGAGCCCAGTCCCCTTGCATCCTCCCCTGTGGCCTCGCTTGACCCCCCTTCAGCGACCACCCTTGACCACCTCGTTTCTACCCATACACGAGATCACTCCACCCGTATCTCTGTTGACCTTCGCAGCCCGAGTCCCCGCCATACCTCCTATAGCCCTCATATACCACCCTCTAGTTTATATATGAGTCATAGCCATCTTGCTCACTGTACTCCCTCCTGCAGTTGCCACTCGATGTCTTCCGTCCACTCACACTGCCGTCATTATATCTCCTCCCCCCATTTGTTGTCTTGTAACACCATTCCACAGGACCTCCCGTCCCTCCCCTTTATCAGTTACGCCGATGGTGCAAGTCGTTACTCCCGGAATCTAGCCTCGGCAGGTTGGGCCATTTTCACCCCTTTGCATGCCCTTGTTCTCTCAAACGAGGTTTGCATTGGTACTGCCACCAACAATCAGGCCGAATATGATGCAGTGCGTGTTCTCTTAGCCGATGCCCTCTTTCATCGCATCCTCCATCTACATATTCGTTTGGATTCCCTACTTCTTGTCATGCAACAAAATGGTGTTTATCGTGTGCATAACCCTGTGCTGTTTAGACGATATTTACGAGTGAAACTCTTGATACGTGAATTTGAAACCATAACTTTCAACCATGTACCTCGAGAACAGAATCACTATGTAGATAGTATTGCAAACCATGTTCTAGATTGGCATTTATCACACGCATTTCATACAAGACAATAACATTCATAATCATTAAAAACGATGCATATCCATAATATGTGTCGCAAAACATGTGCTTAGAGTCCATCTACTCTGATACATATGACATGCCCATAACATGTTGCAAAAAACTCAAAACTGGGGGCACCACCTGCCCCTACATACACACTAGGGGGCACCACATGCCCCACACCTACTCACTATCTGGTGGATCCTGAGCCAATGGCTCTGCCCCTGCAGCCCGTATATCACGTATGCCTTGACCGGCCATACCATGCGCCGCATGACACCTTGCCATTCCGAGGGAAGACCAATGCATGCCTCCACGTACTGGTCGTCTAAGTCTTGCCACCCACGCTCTGAAACTCCGGTCAACAACGTCTCACATATACGACGGATGTCTTCCAGAAGGGCGGCCGCATCCTCATTACGCGCTGCTCTCGACCCACACGACCCTGCAGCTCCAGAGGCTGCCGGGCGTCCCATATATCCGGCCAGTTTTACCGGAGCTATATCTACATACAAAAGTACATGAATCAGTACCATATCTATTATTCAATAACTTTAACATGCCCATACAAGAATATTAATCTGTCACTTACCATCGGGCCCCCATACTCGACCAGGCGGAAGTGGCAAGTCCGGATCTCCACAATAACTCATCCCACTATAGGGATAGTCGTCAATGTATAACGTCATTTGATCCCAATGGGCGAAGAACTCAGGTCGAAATACTCGCCCGACCGCCCCTCCTCCTCCTCTACACAGTAGCCGCCCCCACCGGCGCATCCTGGGCTCTCTTGAGCCCCCATCTGGGAGCTGTATACGAGGTCGTAAGGTCGAGATCTTCTCAAAGAAGAAGGTGCACAATAAAGTCCCATACGAGCAATCATGGTTCACTTGCCACTTGTAGAGAGACAACTGTCGTTTTAGCGACACCAACATCATTTGGGCCCAACCATAGTAGGTCCCGCTCAACACACTCTCCACAATCATCATCTGCCCCCCAGTGATGTGATGGAGCCGCCTGGTTTCCCAGGATATGCAGCACCGCTGCAGCCACTACACGGGTCTCTAATCTCTCTAGATCCCCGATCGGTATCTGAGTCCCTTTGACTTGGATACCCGGTCGACAATGTCGCTCCACAAACTCCATGATATGCCGCCCCTGCGGTAATACTGGTTGTGTTTTTCCCACCATCCCCAGTGGCGGGAGACCCGTCAGGAAATACACATCCTGGACTGTCAGTTCGATCCTGTGCCCCTGCACGACAAAGACCTCATGCTCTGGATCCCAGTAACTGATAATCCGGGCCAAAAAAGGCTCTCACGCCCTCATCAAGGGGTTCTCCAAAAACTTTAGAACCCCAAACCTGGCCAACACACGACGGGCACCCTGATCTGCCTGGATCTCTGCCCGTAATGTACCCAGGTCTCGCTCTCTCCATTTAACCCGTATATCTGCCATATCTGCACAAAAACATCATCTTTGTTAGCATACAGATAGGGAATATCATAATCAAACACAAAAACCCAACTCTTAGCCATAAAACAGCACCAAAACCCCCTCATCTTCCAGGTCGCACTTTTCTGCCCAATTCTGGGACAGGTCGCAGTTTTTGCCCTGAAACTTGCTTCCCAGGTCGCACTTTTTGGCCCAAAAAGTGTGACCCGGCCGTAGAGATGAAGGAGGGTCTGTTCCTGAGCTTTTGGGCCCTAAACTGAACTTTCAATCCATCAAATTGAAAGAGTAAGGTTAGGCCTCTTACCTACCACTGACGGATCTCGATTCCAACAGTCGGTTTGTCCGCTACGCTCGCCGCAAGATTTAGGGCCTTCTCTCCTCTCTACATTCACCACAGCAACACTAGCAAATGAGTGAATTTGGAGGGAAAACTGCCTTATTAAAAGAGAACCCATGTTTCTTCTTTCACCTGTTGCGACCATACCGTAGCCCCGTTTGACAAACCATCTGCACCGTTGGAAAGCTCTCACCGAGCCCTCAAATGGGTATCTGTTATTTTTTTATGATCTGATACTTCACCAGGGCACATTTTGTCCAAGAAGGGTCACTTCACCTCTCATTAAAATCGCATTTCTTCACTTACGACACTTGTACTCGAGGCACCATTTTGCCTCCTTACTTGTCTTTGTTCGTGTCAATTTTCGTCATAAGTTACCATCTTGTACTCATGTTCTCCTGGTCCCCCCTTGGGCCTTTACTGTGTGGCAGCACCATCGAGTCGCCCTTGTTTAGAGCATCCAAGTTGAGTCATCATTGCATCCATGGAGTCTATCCTGATTCCCTTTGTCACCCGCTATAGCCCTCCATCCTTCATTGCTTGGTCCCTCTCTTGTGTCGCACATTATGGCCTTCAGTCCCACTGTCCCCTATCCCTTATGATATTGTGTCAGTCGCTGCCATGTCATTCATGCCCTTTATGCTCTAACAAGGGCAGTCATCCATTCGCTACTCAGTCCTTTCCATTTCACCATCATCATTGGTGTCAGTCTGTCCGTCGCTCTACTATTTTCTCTCGTGCCTTAGTTAAGGATCTCTCATTGCCTCACCTATGGCGGACCTCCTTCTGTCGACATCAGCTCCTTCATTCCAAAAGAAATGATTAGAGGGCGGTGTACCTTGGTTCCAGCTTCCACTCTTGTTCGGTGCCTCGAATCAGGCAAAGGGATCTCTCATTTCCCTTTGAATCGATTGTTTCTCCACTCCAGCTCCTTTCAGCATGATCGAGATCTGTATGCTTGATGGTTCAGCGATGCAGCAGCAGCTCTTGGTGATTCTTGGGTGTGTGTGAGATGTCTCAGCCCTCATGAGGGGGTGGCCCTGCAGGTAGCCCCCCACATGCCCGGATGATCTCTTCATTGCAGCCTTCGATGCAGCTCCATATATTTGATGATGTCGGCCTTAACCGCTTGCAGCACCTCTTTGATTTGCATGTATCAGTCAGATCTTGTGAGCCCTTCCCCGTGTATAGGGGGCATTTGGGTTGTATTTGTATCTCATGTACTCAAATATTATTGTATAAGTCCTGGCTGTTATCCCAGGCACAGCATGTATGTGGGATTCCTCATTGTATTATTATCTGGCTCATGTTTATGCCAGTTGTACTTTATGGTTTGATCCCTTGTTTACTGGACACACTATTCTTTTGTACTTTGTCTCGGCGGGTATAGGTATGCCTCCCTCGCCGCCTTTAGCACAGGTACCCTCTCATAAAAAGAGACTTGTTGCACCTGCGAGTCTCGTCTCCTCAGGGTCTAGTTCTTCAGCACACTCATCTACCTTACATTTCTCTCTCTGACTTCCCTCTTGATGTCTGGTGATTGAGTTCTTACAACGTACTTCGGTCATACGATTTGCTCCTAACACTCGCACGCTGGGGGGCAATCTGTTACACCATTTTTTGGTCATCTAACCTACTATCATTAGATGGACCCAAGTACACCATATAAGACCAATTTTACCCTAAGTAAAATTGCTTTCACTATGTAAAATAACTTAATAAACCACATTTATTAGGTTGTTTATGGTCTAAACAGGAAACCCCAAAGGAAATATTAAACAAACCTATTTTGTTTAATTTTCCTCATGGAATAATTAATTAAACCATAATTTAATTATTATTCCTAGTCATGTTTAACCCAAAAACAAAGAAATTAATTAGGTAAACCTTTTATTTATCTTATTATTTTCTAGGAATAATTATTTAAATCTTGTTTAGATAATATTCCTTGTTAAATATGACCAAATCACCCACAAATAATTAAATAAATCATTATTTTTTAAATTATCCTTCAACCACTTCCTTAAAAAGATAAATAAATCATTTATTTATTTATTATTAACAAATAAAGGGATTTGACCCAAGTCAAATACTTTTTCCCTCCAACAAATATAATAAAATATCCCATAAAAGGTGGATCTAGATTTGGTTAACATTATTTTAATCATGCACCAAGATCTAGAATGACCCAATATTTTGTTATAAATAGGAGGGTTTTTCTTACCATTCTTCACCTTTTGTTGCCTATTAGATCACTCTGGATCTATACACTTGGTCACATTCTACATTATTTGCTGTGTGAGCTCCCTTTGAGTTCTATCTTTGTCTGGGTTTTCTACACCAACAAGAGAGAGAGATTCTAGATCTGAAGTGCTGAGGACTCCCAAGAACCCATCCCATTGAGGAGAATTGGATACGCCTTCTTGTTTTCCTCCCAGGTGCCCTTAATACAAAAATTCTTTCAAAAATTGTTCTTGTCTTGTCTATTGGATATATGGAGCAAACCCTTCTTTTTACTGTTTAATGTCTTTCTATGCATAGATCTGGTTTTTTGTAGCTCTTGTCTTGATCAACTAACTGCAGATCTGAAGATATTGGCAGCCACTTTTGATGTTAGGGCTATTAGTTATGCGTACCTAAAGTGGTCCTTTTTCGTACACTTCGAAAAAGGATTCATACTAACAACAGATCTGTCAAAGCCTTCCACATTGAATATGGATTCGCTTTGCCATGGATACTTGAGACAATGTGGTCTCATACTCCCTCCAATAATATCCTCCTCGCCTTTTCAAACTTCTTTTTCCAAGCATCAAGATTTGTGGCATCTGCTGCAGCGGGTTTGGGAATGTCATTTTCAATGAGTTATTTCAACCCATTGTCCTCCAGTACTGCCTCCATCTTATTCTTTCCACACAATATAATTGGAACTGACCTCAAGTGTATACTCCAATCTCAATCCATTGAAAGCCATTTCGATCCTGATTCACCTGTCGCACCAAGAATAATTTTTCAAATTCGAATTATATTTAGTCACAGACTTAGCTTCTCCTCCACTATAGTGATTTCCTGTGCTCTTATACCATGTAGAAAATCTCTAACACAACTATGATACCATGTAGAAATTATACAAACATATGTATATCAATGGATTCAATCCGATCAAGCCATGTACTAAAGCTAGATATTGAATCCTTCTACAAATCAATTGTGGAAAATAAACATGATCAACATTCACAACAAGTAAAGAAAGAATCAAATCAAACAACAACACATAGATTTTCCAGGGGAAATATTGCTGCTCAAAACCAATTTATCTTCTATTGTATATTCCACAAGGAATCATGAAACAATTACAATGCACTCTTCTCACAAGAGTCTCCTGCACTCTACCTATCGTCTCACACTGATCTAGACAAAATCAGGCCAACACTTAGCCAATTATTAGTCTATCTTCAGCCTTCCTTTCTCACACAATTCACGAGGAATGAAATCTCTATTCCTTAGGAATTTTAGCCTTCTTCAATTGCGAAAAGATCATAGAAAATCCAATGGATGTCTAGTTGCATGCGGGCAACCTACTAATCACACAACTGATGGTTAACATCCCTTTAACCTTTGTCTCAAATGGGTCTCCACTAGAACTGACATGCATGGATATATTAATAGTAAATCATCAGTTGTATGGCATATCACTGGTTGTGATTTAAATCTGATTTAATTCACTTGATCTCTTACTAGTGCAACAAATAGTTACAACTAGTTAAACTGAATTTAACTCACCTAACTAAGTTAACTTATTACTCATGCATTAAACTCACACATTTAACTACAACTTGAACTCTAAAACACATAGAATCACTCTACATGCCTCACCAACCACCCTCAACTCGAAATTCATGAGCAAACTGAGTTTATCACACTCAGTTAGCTATTACAAGTGATTTTAAGATAAGATTACATTTTATTGTCTAATTTAATTAAGGGATAATGAAATTGGACACATTTCCAATTTATTAAATAAATTGAATTTCACACTATTGTATCACTAGGACCCATTATTACATGACCTATGGCCCCACACTAGTGTAGGTGTTGTCATGTTGTTTTTGGATGCCAAATTCACTATTTCTTGTTGCAAACTTCAACATATTTACCTCAACTTCCATATTTTGACACTATTTTTCCTTTTCTAGATACTTCTTCCTCATTCCTTGTTAAATTTTTTTTCCTTCTTCCAATTGCTCCTTTAATTCGATAATCTCTTTCTTCATCCTATTGTCTTATTCTTCAAATTCCTAAAGGAGGAGTGTTAATTTTTCTTGTTTGAATTTTTAAAATCATCTCTTAGAGAAATGATCTCAATGTCAAGTCCTTCACAATATTGATTACGTACTACTACAACATTTACTGATTTAACATGATCTCTGTTATCATAAGCCAATAACTTATCCTTAAGATTGTTAATCCTTTTCTAGGAAAAATCAAGTTTTCTTCTAAGATTAAGAACTTCCTCTAGCATGTCTTCTTCTGAATTAATGACTCCATATGACATAACATACTTATATTTTTATATATAATGAATTTCTTTAGAGACAAGATTACATATTGGTTCTTCCGATGAGAAATATTGTTTTGTTTTTCCTTCATGGATTTCTTGTAGCTTATCTCATACTTCCTTTGTAGTTGCATAGTGCATAACCCTTTTTAATGTTGAATCATGTATGATATTAATGATTTCACTTAATTCCTTATTGTTATTTTTCACTTCTTTTCCTGATGGGTAATTTTTAGTAAAACTATTGCATACTAAATACCAAACATCAGAACCAAGGTTCTTTAGATTAGACTTAATCTTTTCTTTCCATTCTTGATAGTTATCATTACTTAACATACCTTTATTATCCATTGTTTCTGACTTGCCTTGTTCTTCTGCTTCTAGGGCCATCATTTTTTAATCTATTTTCTCTTTATAATGATTAATTTAAGTTTTACCCATGAGATCAATTTCAGTTGATTCATTTTCATCTTCACTATCATCATTACTACATGAACAATAAAATGGATCACAAGTAGAAAAAATCCTGTACCTAATAATTCTTTGTTAATGTATTATTCATTTTTTATCAATAGAAAGAGGGGTGCTCCCAAAGCTGAATATTTGATGACATCTATAATTGTCACTGCATCTGATATACCACTTTTACTACCACAATTTTCTGAATCCTTCCTTTGAGATATCTTCTTCTTTCTAATTGTCCCTAATCCACTCCAAGCAGTTAAGCTTCAATTGAAGTGACCTAATCTGATTCCAATTATTGGGAAAAATACTGAGAGGGGGGGGGAGGTGAATCAATATTTTAAACTCTATTTGAAACTTTCATTTCTTATTCTAATTTTTGTATGCTACTGTCATTTAGGAAACCATCATAGGTACGCGACTATTATGAATACAAACAATTTATATCCATATAACTAATCTATCATTTTGTTCATTTTCTGTTCATCCTTAACCAGTGCATCATTATTTTAGTATTCATTCATTAAGTAGAAAACATGAGAAGTAAGAAATAAATGGATTATCAACACACAAGAAACATATCAACACACATGAACACCAAGATTTTAGGTGGAAACCCAATGTGGAAGAAAACCACCGATGTCATCATCTTTGCCTTCTTCTTTTATTATAAAGGAAAACATCTTAGAATCTTGTACCAATGTAGACTCATACTAGTATGTAGGCACCCACCTAAAAAAGGCTAAAACGTTCTCTTCTTCTCCAACGCCCACTGGAAGGGAGCTCCAACCCCTGTATATTGTTTACCAGCTCCTACTGGAAGGGAGTTCATACCCCCTGATCTTGTTTACTAGCTCCTATCAGAAGGGACCTCCTAACCCCTGAACATATTTACCAACTGCCACTGGAAGGAAGCTTTGAATCTCTCACTTAAGGCTCCAACCCTCAACATCCTATGGACGACGCTTCACAATATTTCATACTGGATCCACCTGAATCAAACCATCAAACTTGTAGGCCATCTTTCATCATATTTTTAGATTGGACTCACCTTGATCATTAATCCCAATACCAGATAACAATTCTGGAACCAATCACTAAATCAAGTCACCTAATCATTGAACTCAATCATCTATCAAATCAAAACAATCATAACCAAGCCATACATTGTTAGTTATCACTTAAATCATTTGTTATCACTGCAAACCATGATCAAATATATTTCAAAACCTATATGCTACTTCTCTATAGCACAACTGCATATGTACATGTTTCCTCTATAGAATAACTGCATACATATCTAAAATCACTTGCTCTGATATTTTTTTCAAGTTGAATCACTGGATCAACCACTTAATATTGAATCAAAACATGTGTATTAATACTAACTTACTGAAAGCCCAATCACAATGTATCACCATCACTGATCAATATACCAAGTCTATTCAACCCAATCAACATTTTCAAACAAAAATTATCATGATAGATACATCATAGACAAAAAATAACAACCATAACAAAACTGATCAAATATCATCAATAGTCCATACTGCAAAACCCTAGCATGTATAAGCAACTTTCACAAAGCGCATCAACGTATGTATGAGACATCCATGCATAACATCAGCGTACAAATTCTAAAAATAATGAAACTATTTTTTTTCCAGAATATATACATGACTACCCATAGGTAGATCTATGTATGTACATGACTAACATGAATAAAACTAGTGCACAAATATGAAATCATTGAATTAAACATTCATTGCACAACACAACATCTATCAAACCCAAATATTGTCATACACACTATTACAATTACACATCATTATACCATAATCATAGATCTATCAAACCATAAACAAATTAACCAATATGTATTCATTTCAGATCTATCAGATTTGATGCATCTCCATGTTCCCTGGTGCACACTAGTTTAAGATCAAATCATTCATAAACAACTCAAACAATTGTATACTTAACGCTTTAATCTCCCTCTCCTTATACAAATTTAGCCTTAGCCAATACCTTAGGCCAATCCATTAGTAACATTGTTAGTATTCTTTGAAAGGAACAAATATTCATTGTCGCACTCATTACTATGGGCCAATACCATGGCAAAGACCCTTGGTATTAAAGTTACTGTGGTGTGGATTATGTACTAGAATTTTATTCACCATACCTATGTATGTACGTCACCTTGCTTCTCAGGACCCATGTATAATTTCTCAAAATTTATATTTATCATTCCTTTGTCTTTGAACTTGAAATTCGTTTGTCCATCATCTCTATCACATCTGTATGATGTCATCTTTATCAAGTAGGTGTACATCATCTCTATCACATATGTATGTTGGCATCTTTATCGAGTAGGTTTCCATCAAGGACAATACATTAGCAATAATGGAAACAAATCGACCAGTGCACATAGACACCGATGTTCCACCCAAAACTAGGGACACTAGAACCAAAACCAAAACAATAAACACAACAAAAAGTCTTCAAAACTTCCCAGAATTTTCTAAGAGAATTTCCTTCACCCCATCCCTCAGGAATTTCTGAAAAATTTGATCTCCACCATTTGGGCCATTGTGGACTCGAGAGGAAAATTCCTCCTCATATGAAATGTTTCCTTCCAAACTTCTGCCTACTAAAAAAATTTCTTCTCTAGTGGAATCTTGGAATGCACAACTCATATTTATCCCTTTGAACAACATAACGAATCTTGTTCTCTATCTCCTAATTTTCATCTAGGATCCTATGTTTTATGTACTTTGTTACTGGATAAAAGTACTAACTCCCTCTCATTCTTGCATAGTTTTCCCCCGTTGCTCTTGTTAGGCCCCCTATGAAATTATTGACAAGTCAGCTGGGGGCTGGGTTTTTTTGAGCCTTCAAGGAATGCCTTTCCCCTGAAAACCCATCCTCCTTGAAGTCTCTCAATTGCTGTGCCTAATGCAACTCCCCTCTGTTGAATCCCCTTTTAAAGCCTCTCTGATATGTGAAGAGATGCCCAAAGGCCCCGTTTT